>CM060962.1:180542247-180669747 GCA_030765045.1 Tenodera sinensis | reverse complement strand
TTATTATTATTATTATTATTATTATTATTATTATTATTATTATTATTATTATTATTATTATTATTATTATTATTATTATTATTATTATTATTATTATTATTATTATTATTATTATTATTATTATTATTATTATTATTATTATTATTATTATTATTACTATTACTATTACTATTACTATTACTATTACTATTACTATTACTATTACTATTACTATTACTATTACTATTACTATTACTATTACTATTACTATTACTATTACTATTACTATTATTATTATTATTATTATTATTATTATTATTATTATTATTATTATTATTATTATTATTATTATTATTATTATTATTATTATTATTATTATTATTATTATTATTATTATTATTATTATTATTATTATTATTATTATTATTATTATTATTATTATTATTATTATTATTATTATTATTATTATTATTATTATTATTATTATTATTATTATTATTATTATTATTATTATTATTATTATTATTATTATTATTATTATTATTATTATTATTATTATTATTATTATTATTATTATTATCATTACTATTAAGGAATGGAAGGCAATTACTACTACATCCTTTTCTTAAATTCTGTCTTCAACTATAATTTCAACGCTTCAGTGCTCCCTTTTTAAATCCACCCAATATGGTGCACAATTGATTGGAGTTGGCTTTCCTTTAGTCTTCCTGACCTTTGTGTGCAGCAGATCTGTAAAGGATAACTTTCATGGCTGGAAGCCTTTCATGCTCAAAGTGGTGTAGGGGATTCAAAGACAAGAATCTAAGCATCTGGGAAAATATTTTAGCTTCCCTGCAGTTTACGCAGCTTATTTCACATTAAGCACGGTCGTTATGTGCAGGCTGTGAAGTATTTCAACCCTTGCGTATGAAGTTTTCTGCCGTGTAGGAAGTTATTCTTTCGTCTGATGGACTATAAAGATGTTCCCTTTCAGATTTATAAGCTAAAAACAAAAGAGCTCGAAATATTATTTTCTTTACTACGTAATTACACTAAGTAGAAGAAGTATTGCATTCCATCCAAAAATTCAATACCAATATTTCACCACAAATTCATGTTTTGAGACTCTTCTAGAGTTAACAAAAGAGCATTTTTAGAAAACGTTTTCTGTGTGTCTGCGGCGTGTATGGTGTGTGTGTGGGTGTGTGTGGGGTTGTGTGTGTAGTGTGGGTGTGTGGTGTGTGTGGGGTTGTGTGTGTGGCGTGTATGGTGTGTGTGTGGGTGTGTGGGGGGTTGTGTGTGTGGTGTGTGGTGTGTGGTGTGTGATGTGGGTGTGTGGGTGTGTGTGGGGTTGTGTGTGTAGTGTGGGTGTGTGGTGTGTGTGGGGTTGTGTGTGTGGCGTGTATGGTGTGTGTGTGGGTGTGTGGCGGGTTGTGTGTGTGGTGTGTGGTGTGTGGTGTGTGGTGTGGGTGTGTGGGTGTGTGTGGGGTTGTGGGTGTGGCGTGTATGATGTGTGTGTGCGTGTTTGTGGGGTTGTGTGTGTAGTGTGTGGTGTGTGTGTGGTGTGTGTGTGGTGTGAATGGTGTGTATGGTGTGTATGGTGTGTGTGGATGTGATGTGTGTGGATGTGATGTGTGTGATGTGTATTGTGTGTACGGTGTGTGTTGTGTGTATGGTGTGTATGGTGTGTGTGGGTGTGTGTGGTGTGTATATGGTGTGTGTGTGGTGTGTATATGGTGTGTGTATGGTGTGTATGGTGTGTGTGGGTGTGATGTGTGTGGTGTGTATTGTGTGTACGGTGTGTGTTGTGTGTATGGTGTGTATGGTGTGTGTAGGTGTGTGTGGTGTGTATATGGTGTGTGTATGTTGTGTGTATGGTGTCTATGGTGTGTGTATGGTGTGCATGTTGTGTATGGTGTGTGTGGGTGTGTGTATAGTGTGTGTATGGTGTGTGTGGTGTGTGTGGTGTGTGTATGGTGTGTGTGGTGTGAAGGATGTGTGTGGTGTGTGTATGCTGTGTGTGGTGTGTGTGGGTGTGTGTGGTGTTTGTATGTGTGTATGGTGTGTGTGGTGTGTGTCTGGTGTGCGTGGTTTGAAGGATGTGTGTGGTGTGTGTATGGTGTATGTGGGTGTGTGTGGTGTGTGTATGGTGTGTGTGGTGTGTATGGTGTGTGTGGTGTGTGTGGTGTGTGTATGGTGTGTGTACGGTGTGTGTATGTTGTGTGTATGGTGTCTATGGTGTGTGTGTGGTGTGTATGGTGTGTATGTTGTGTATGGTGTGTGTGGGTGTGTGGTGTGTGTATGGTGTGTGTATGGTGTGTGTGTTGTGTGTATAGTGTGTGTACGGTGTGTGTATGGTGTCTATGGTGTGTGTGGTGTGTGTATGGTGTGTGTCGTGTGTGTATGGTGTGTATGTTGTATATGGTGTGTGTGGGTGTGTGTTGTGTGTATGGTGTGTGTATGGTGTGTGTCGTGTGTGTATGGTGTGTATGTTGTGTATGGTGTGTGTGTGGGTGTGTGTTGTGTGTATGGTGTGTGTATGGTGTGTATGGTGTGTGTGGGTGTGTGTGGTGTGTATATGGTGTGTGTGGTGTGTATATGGTGTGTGTATGGTGTGTATGGTGTGTGTGGGTGTGATGTGTGTGGTGTGTATTGTGTGTACGGTGTGTGTTGTGTGTATGGTGTGTATGGTGTGTGTAGGTGTGTGTGGTGTGTATATGGTGTGTATATGGTGTGTGTATGTTGTGTGTATGGTGTCTATGGTGTGTGTATGGTGTGCATGTTGTGTATGGTGTGTGTGGGTGTGTGTATAGTGTGTGTATGGTGTGTGTGGTGTGTGTGGTGTGTGTATGGTGTGTGTGGTGTGAAGGATGTGTGTGGTGTGTGTATGCTGTGTGTGGTGTGTGTGGGTGTGTGTGGTGTTTGTATGTGTGTATGGTGTGTGTGGTGTGTGTCTGGTGTGCGTGGTTTGAAGGATGTGTGTGGTGTGTGTATGGTGTGTGTGGGTGTGTGTGGTGTGTGTATGGTGTGTGTGGTGTGTATGGTGTGTGTGGTGTGTGTATGGTGTGTGTACGGTGTGTGTATGTTGTGTGTATGGTGTCTATGGTGTGTGTGTGGTGTGTATGGTGTGTATGTTGTGTATGGTGTGTGTGGGTGTGTGGTGTGTGTATGGTGTGTGTATGGTGTGTGTGTTGTGTGTATAGTGTGTGTACGGTGTGTGTATGGTGTCTATGGTGTGTGTGGTGTGTGTATGGTGTGTGTCGTGTGTGTATGGTGTGTATGTTGTGTATGGTGTGTGTGTGGGTGTGTGTTGTGTGTATGCTGTGTGTATGGTGTGTGTCGTGTGTGTATGGTGTGTATGTTGTGTATGGTGTGTGTGTGGGTGTGTGTTGTGTGTATGGTGTGTGTATGGTGTGTGTGTTGTGTGTATAGTGTGTGTACGGTGTGTGTATGTTGTCTGTATGGTGTCTATGGTGTGTGTGGTGTGTGTATGGTTTGTGTGGTGTCTGTATGGTGTGTGTGTTGTGTGTATGGTGTGTGTATGGTGTGTGTGCTGTGAAGGATGTGTGTGGGTGTGTGTGGTGTGTGTATGGTGTCTGTGGTGTCTGTATGGTGTGTGTGGTGTGTGTATGGTGTGTGTACGCTATGTGTATGTTGTGTGTATGGTGTGTGTACGGTGTGTATATGTTGTGTGTATGGTGTCTATGGTGTGTGTGGAGTGTGTATGGTGTGTGTAGTGTCTGTATGGTGTGTGTGGTGTGTGTATGGTGTGTGTATGGTGTGTGTGCTGTGAAGGATGTGTGTGGGTGTGTGTGGTGTGTGTATGGTGTCTGTGGTGTCTGTATGGTGTGTGTGGTGTGTGTATAATGTGTGTACGCTATGTGTATGTTGTGTGTATGGTGTGTGTACGGTGTGTGTATGTTGTGTGTATGGTGTCTGTGGTGTGTGTATGGTGTGTGTACGCTCTGTGTATGTTGTGTGTATGGTGTGTGTACGGTGTGTGTATGTTGTGTGTATGGTGTCTATGGTGTGTGTGGTGTCTGTATGGTGTGTGTAGTGTGTGTATGGTGTGTGTGCTGTGAAGGATGTGTGTGGGTGTGTGTGGTGTCTGTATGGTGTCTGTGGTGTCTGTGTGGTGTGTGGTGTGTGCATGGTGTGTGTATGGTGTGTGTACGCTGTGTGTATGTTGTGTGTATGGTGTGTGTACGGTATGTGTATGTCATGTGTATGGTGTCTATGGTGTGTATGTGGTGTGTGTATGGTGTGTGGGTGTGTGTGATGTGTGTGGTGTGTATGGTGTGCGTGGGTGTGTGTGGTGTGTGTATAGTGTCTGTGGTGTGTGTATGGTGTGTGTGGTTTGAAGGATGTGTGTATGGTGTGTGGGTGTGTGTGATGTGTGTGGTGTGTAGTGTTTGTATAGTTTGTGGGTGTGCGTGATGTGTGTGGTGTGTCTATGGTGTGTAGATGTGTGTGATGTGCGTGGTGTGTATGGTGTGTATGGTGTGTGTGGGTGTGTGTGGTGTGAAGGATGTCTGTACGGTGTGTGGGTGTGTGTGATGTGTATGGTGTTTGGGTGTGTGTGATGTGTGTGGTGTGCAGTGTGTGTATAGTGTGTGGGTGTGTGTGATGTGTGTGGTGTGAGGTGTGTGGGTGAGTGTGGTGTGTGTATGGTGTGTGTGGGTGTGTGTGGTGTGTGTATAGTGTCTGTGGTGTGTGTATAGTGTCTGTGGTGTCAGTATGGTGTGTGTGGTGTGTGTATGGTGTATATGGTGTGTGGGTGTGTATGGTGTGTGGGTGTGGGTGATGTGTGTGGTGCTTGTATGGTGTGTATATGCTATGTGTGGTATGTGTGTATGGTGCGTGTATGGTGTGTGTATGGTGTGTGTGGTGTGTGTATGCTGTGTGTATGGCGTGTGTATGCTGTGTGTGGGTGTGTGTGGTGTGCGTATGGTATGTGTGGGTGTGTATGGTGTATGGGTGTGAATGGTGTGTGTAAGGTGTGTGTGGGTGTGGGTGATGTGTGTGGTGTTTGTATGGTGCTTGTTGTGTATATGGTGTGTATATGGTATGTGTGGTATGTGTGTATGGTGTATGTATGGTGTGTATGGTGTGTGTGGTGTGTGTATGCTGTGTGTGGGTGTGTGTATGGTGTGTGTATGGTGTGTGTATGGTGTGTGTATGCTGTGTGTGAGTGTGTGTGGTGTGTGTATGGTGTGTGTGGTGTGAAGGATGTGTGTGGTGTGTGTATGGTGTGGGTGTGTGTGATGTGTGTGGTGTGTATTGTGTGTATATAGTGTCTGTGGTGTCAGTATGGTGTGTGTGGTGTGAAGGATGTGTGTAGTGTGTGTATGGTGTGTATGGTGTGTGATGTGTGTGATGTGTGTGGTGTGTGTATGGTGTGTGTATGGTGTGTATGCTGTGTGTGGGTGTGTGTGGTGGGTGTGTGTGGTGGTTGTATGGTGTGTGTGGGTGAGTATGGTGTGTGGTGTGTGTATGGTGTGTATGGTGTGTGTGGGTGTGTCTGATGTGTGTGGTGTGTATGGTGTGTATATGGTGTGTGTGGGTGTGTGTGATGTGTGTGGTGTGTGTGGTGTGTATGGTGTGTGGTATGTGTATGGTGTGTGTGGGTGTGTGTGATGTGTGTGGTGTGTGTGGGTGTGTATGGTGTGTGATGTGTGTATGGTGTGTGAGGGTGTGTGTGATGTGTGTGGTGTGTATGATGTGTATATGGTGTGTGTAAGGTGTGTGTGGGTGTGTGTGATGTGTGTGGTTTGTGTGGTGTGTATGGTGTGTATATGGTGTGTGTAAGGTGTGTGTGGGTGTGTGTGATGTGTGTGATGTGTGTGGGTGTGTATGGTGTGTGGTGTGTGTATGGTGTGTGTGGGTGTGTGTGATGTGTGTGGTGTGTATGGTGTGTATATGGTGTGTGTAAGGTGTGTGTGGGTGTGTGTGATATGTGTGGTGTGTATGCTGTGTGTGGGTGAGTGTGGGTGTGTATGGTGTGTGGTGTGTGTATGGTGTGTGTGGGTGTGTGTGATGTGTGTGGTGTGTATGGTGTGTATATGGTGTCTGTGGTGTGTGTGTGGGTGTGTGTGATGTGTGGTGTGTATGGTGTGTGTAAGGTGTGTGTGGGTGTGTGTGATGTGTGTGGTGTGTATGGTGTGTGTATGGTGTGTATGGTGTGTGTGGGTGTGTGTGGGTGTGTATGTTGTGTGGTGTGTGTATGGTGTGTGTGGGTGTGTGTGATGTGTGTGGTGTGTATGGTGTGTATATGGTGTCTGTGGTGTGTGTGTGGGTGTGTGTGATGTGTGTGGTGTGTGTGTGGGTGTGTATGGTGTGTGGTGTGTGTATGGTGTGTGTGGGTGTGTGTGATGTGTGTGGTGTGTATGGTGTGTCTGTGGTGTGTGTGTGTGGGTGTGTGTGATGTGTGTGGTGTGTGTGGGTGTGTATGGTGTGTGGTGTGTGTATGGTGTGTGTGGGTGTGTGTGATGTGTGTGGTGTGTATGGTGTGTATATGGTGTCTGTGGTGTGTGTGTGGGTGTGTGTGATGTGTGTGGTGTGTGTGGGTGTGTATGGTGTGTGGTGTGTGTATGGTGTGTGTGGGTGTGTGTGATGTATGTGGTGTGTATGGTGTGTGTGGTGTGTGTATGGTGTGTGTGGGTGTGTGTGGGTGTGTGCGGGTGTGTATAGTGTGTGGTGTGTGTGGTGTGTGTGGGTGTGTGTGATGTGTGTGGTGTGTATGGTGTGTATATGGTGTCTGTGGTGTGTGTGTGGGTGTGTGTGATGTGTGTGATGTGTGTGGTGTGTATGGTGTGTATATGGTGTCTGTGGTGTGTGTGTGGGTGTGTGTGATGTGTGTGGTGTGTATGGTGTGTGGTGTGTGTATGGTGTGTGTGGGTGTGTGTGATGTGTGTGGTGTGTATGATGTGTATATGGTGTCTGTGGTGTGTGTGTGTGTGTGTGGGTGTGTGTGATGTGTGTGGTGTGTATGGTGTGTGGTGTGTGTATGGTGTGTGTGGGTGTGTGTGATGTGTGTGGTGTGTATGGTGTGTATATGGTGTCTGTGGTGTGTGTGGGTGTGTGATGTGTGTGGTGTGTGTGGGTGTGTATGGTGTGTGATGTGTGTGGTGTGTGGTGTGTGTATGGTGTGTGTGATGTGTGTGTGATGTGTGTGGTGTGTGTGGGTGTGTATGGTGTGTGATGTGTGTGGTGTGTGGTGTGTGTATGGTGTGTGTGATGTGTGTGTGTGGTGTGTGGTGTGTATGGTGTGTGTAAGGTGAGTGTGGGTGTGGGTGATGTGTGTGGTGTTTGTATGGTGCTTGTTGTGTATATGGTATGTGTGTATGGTGTGTGATGTGTGTGGTGTGTATGGTGTGTGTATGGTGTGTGTGGTTGTGTGTATGGTGTGTGTGGGTGTGTATGGTGTATGGGTGTGAATGGTGTGTGAAAGGTGTGTGTGGGTGTGGGTGATGTGTGTGGTGTTTGTATGGTGCTTGTTGTGTATATGGTGTGTATATGGTATGTGTGGTATATGTGTGTGTGTGTGTGTCTGTGAGAGAGAGAGAGTGTGTGCAGCAGATGTTAAAAACGAAGAGTCGGTCATGCTTGATATTTAAGTTTAGCATCCTCCAAGAATGCAACACGAAGATTTAGAAAACATCCCTTACCTCAAACTACCCTGATATTTTTAATGAAAATACCATATATCTTATATATTGTCATGACAAGTTTTTATGAAGCCAAGATTCCGTTTTTGAGTTTTACCGTTCACACAGACGCTCTGTTTCTCTCTTTCTCTTTCTCGCTCTTTCACGCACCTTTTTTATAAACTTCCTTTTTTTTCGGATTCAGGGAGCCTTAAAATATACACTTCTGGTTAAATCTTGACATCAAAGTTTTAAATAGAATACAGTACTTCCTCTACTTACTGGAAGTGCGTAGTAGAGAAAGCAAAAAGACGGCATTGTCATTTTGAATGTAACGGATGCTTTTTCCACGCAGAAGAGATAATGTGCAGAAAACATGGACGGATAAAGAGGAAGGTTATGTGTACCCTGTGAGGTTGAGTGTAATTCCGCAGGATCATATTGGTACGGTTTTTATAATATTTTTACGTAGCAGCAGGAATATAGCAGCAGGAATAATGTTTTTACTGAAAGATGGAAAGTTTGATTGATATCTGACGCTACTCGTATCTACAGGGTTGTGGTCACAGAATGGAATGCACAAATCAACGTTCCTTTATCACAACATATTTATTCGTTAATTTACAATTTTATCACTACGTTAATTAGTTAACAACTTTCAAAATTCGATAGAATCTACACTGGTTAAAAGTTTGGGTGTAATTTACATGTTCACACGCTATCAACAAATATACATCCTTTCACCTTGAGCTCACAGACGCTAATGAATCTAGTTCCGAGCGTCTCTATGACGCAACACCGCCATTCTTATGTATTCATCCGCGCAACAGTTCTCATTGGTTGAACTCAAAGTGACGAGAAGACATTGGA
Organism: Tenodera sinensis; assembly: GCA_030765045.1. Classification (NCBI taxonomy): domain Eukaryota; kingdom Metazoa; phylum Arthropoda; class Insecta; order Mantodea; family Mantidae; genus Tenodera; species Tenodera sinensis. The sequence goes on along the minus strand of CM060962.1, from coordinate 180,661,252 downwards.
TCTTGAATATTAAAAAGAAATAAGTCCCTGATACACTCAAATTAAAAGAATTAGAAATTTACACACTCTTACAAAAATATTTACATGAACAATTTTCTATTGATCAATATTCTGTCTCATATGCCCCTTGTTTTGTTTTTCAAGTTGTCACCTTATTTACAATCTTGAAACACAATACAATACTTCTCCCTACTCCTATGGTTCAATCACTTTGTACAATATTTTTTTTTTTTTTTTTTTTTTTTTTTTTTTTTTTTTTTTTACAGTCTTCTTCACTGTTTGTCTTTGTCCTTCGTTTTGACATGATACAGCATGTCTTTATAAATTTCACATATTCGATTACTACACAATGCATTCAGTTATTATACAATACATATCCAGTTATTGTACAACACATTTAGTTATTACACAATATGTCCAATTATTATACAATATATATTCAGTCATTGTACAATATACCCAGTTATCATATCACATATGTTGTTATTATACAATACACCTTCAGTCATTATACAATACATATTCAGTTATTGTACAACACATTTAATTACTACACAACATGTCCAATTATTACACAATACATATTCAGTTATTGTACAATATATCCTGCTATCATACCACATATGTTCTGTTATTATGCAATATATATTCAGTTATTACACAATACACATTCAGTTTTTGCATAACGCATTTAGTTATTACTCAACATATTCAGTTATTACACAATATATCCAGTTATCATACAATACATATTCAGTTATTGTACAACACATATTCAGTTCTTATACAACACATACTCAGTTATTGTACATTTGACATTGACACAAATATAATTTAAGTGTTTCATGTGGTTTATTATGTGGTTTTTGACTTGTATTCATTGCTATGAGGAGAGAAAAGCAGGATACAAATTTTGAGCTAATGGTTATGATCATGTTTATGGCAATATTTTATTCAGTTCTTTGCCTTCTTTGTCTTATAAGCTTATTATGTATAGGCAGGTTGTTGAGTCGGTTCTTAAACTCTGATGTTACTTATGGTACTAATTTTCTTAATTGGGTTATTATTCATTGTTGTTTGGTTCAACATTTCTTCGAGCTTAGCATTGGCTATATTCATCTTAATTCATGGGCATTGTTTTTCTGGTTATGGTTTTCCTCATTTCACTAATTGTCATTTCTTTGTCTCTTATTTCTATAAGAGAAAACTTCTATACTTACAATTATTCTGTAATTGTATTATTTTTCTTCTCAATTTACCCTCGACATCTTTGTGTCGAAATATTATATCTTTTTCATCATAATTGATTCATTTTTATTTTTGTCCCTGACATCCTTATGTCAAAAACATATTATCTTTCGTCGCTATGATTCATTTCTTTAATGACAATCAGTGTCCTCGTCTGTTTTTGTTGACAATGCTCTTTGTGATCGATATAGCCAATGACTATGTTGATTTTCTTCCTTGTTGTAATTCCTAATCTGAACATAATTTTCTATAAGTAACCCATTAAAAATTGTTATCTTCTTTCATCTCCACTACTCCTGCCTTACACATTCGTTGACAAAGACTATTTGGTCCTTTCTTTGTATGGCTTCAATTTATTTTTATGGTATCTTACTACCAACTTGCCATTTGTATTCTGTAGCTCATATGTGTGGTCACCCAGCTGTTTTGTTATGACCAGTGGTCCAGTATACAATAGCTCCATCTCTCTCTTCGTGTAGTCATCATGGTGTCGATGTCAATTGTAAGTTGCTGAGATTTTGTTGTTTGTCATCCGCTCGGTTGGGACGAACTTAGTTGTTGTAATTTCCCTGAGTGTTGGTGGTGGTTGTCGTTTCTGTATTCTGTGCAGCATCGGTCCTATCCGGCATATTTTCATTCTGTTCCTGTTGTCTTACGTTGTCGGTGTTCCCTTGGTTTCTGCCCCTTTGACGTGAACCCCTATTGTATGACGGCCTATGGCTGTTCAAGTATTCCCTACAGAATCGTATATGATTCACTTGATGGGTACGGTCTCCTGGTCTTCCACGATCATATCTATGCGTTCTGTATCTCGATTCACCCCTCGGTATTGTGTCGTGGTACCGCTGTCTTGTGTTCTCCATCCTCTCGCCATGATTATGTGGTTGTGGGAAATGGTGTGCCCCTCTCCCCCTTTCATGGGTACTCCTAGTATTTCTATGTTCTCCCTCACTCTGGTTGTTCGTAGTCGTGTTCCGGTTTAGGATGGGTGAGTTTGGGTGACCGTTCCTATGTCTATGCTCATTAGGCCGACCATTTTGTGTTTCGAAGGCTGTCAGCAGTTCTATCATATCTGCAAAATCTACTGGCCTCGCAACAATTAACACTGTTCTCACTGTGTCTGGGAAATGTCTTGTTATACTGGCAATTAGTTCTGCCTCCGACAAGTTGGGGTCTAATAGCTTTCCTTTGTTGGCTACTTTCATAAAATAATCGACTAGTGACAACCCTTTGGTTGGATCGTATCTACCTGTCGCTAGCTCTACCCTAGTTTGGTTTTGTTTAGCTGGGCCCCAATACCTTGATAGGAATAAATTTCTGAATGAGCTATACGACTCATGATCAGCTAGGGTTAACCTGAGCCATTCTAATGCCTTGTTTTTTAAGCTTTTCTTGACTATCATCATCCTAAGCTCGTTTGGTATCCTTTTCACTTTAAAATATTCTTCCATCTCTTTAACAAAGAGTTTTGGATCGTCTCCCTTCTCCTCGTCAAATGTAGGTGGTGTGATTTCATGTAATATGCTGTTGGTGTAACATGTGTTATGTGTTGTGTCATTGTTTGGTTGTGAACCTCTTTCTCTATATGGTGAGTCAACATTTTGTACATTATTCAAATAACTCTCATCTTGTACATTACTTACATCTAAATCATCTTGTCTTTGTAATGCCTTCACAACAGCATTTACATTAGCCAAACTTTCTTTCCCTTTTTTCATTTCTTCACAAATTGATTTTAAATCATTCTTTATTTCTAAGTGGCTTTGTTTCATATCATTTATAGCATCCTGTTGTGAAAGCATCACATCATTCATTGTCTTAATTTTAGGAATTACAATTTGTTCTACAGTTTCATTAATAATGTCTTTCTTTACTACCTCAATCTCTTTCCTTAATTCCTCAGTTATTTCTGCTTTTACATTTGTTATCTTACAGTCTACACTTGTATTACATTCTGTTATTTCATCCCTACATCTAGCAATTTCTCCTTCTAACACTATTTTATTCTCTCTCATCTCTGATTCTATCTTTCCCATCCTATCTCCTACAATTTCTATCCTAGCTTCTAAGGCTTCCTTTGTTTCATTTAAGTTTTTATGTACTAATTTTAAATTAGTTTCCATTACTTTCATATTTTCTTTACACTCCTGTCTTCCTAATTCTATTTTCTGTTCTAGGTTCTGTCTACCTAATTCCATTTTCTGTTCTAAGTTCTGTCTACCTAATTCCATTTTCTGTTCTAAGTTCTGTCTACCTAATTCCATTTTCTGTTCTAAGTCTTTTCTCACTTCCTCCATTTTCTGACCTATCTCTTCCTTATTCTGTTCCAGTTTCTGACCTATACTCTGACTTAAACTTTGTTCTACGTCATGTTTTAATTCTGCCTTATTCTGTTCCATTTTTTGTTCTAGTCTTTCAAACATCATCATCATTAACCTTTGATCTTTGCTTATTTCCGCCTGTTCCTCACTCTCTAATTCTACCTGATAACTAGGCCTATCTGCCCCTTCCCCCACTCCTGTTTCTATCTCTTTTCGCGACATTTTAATTCCTTTATCCAATTCACTTAATGTTGAAAGTCCCAATATTTTGCCACTTCTGAGTAGCATTAACAAATGGAAATAAAATGTATGTAAAAACAAAAATTTTGGATCCTACTTTTTTTTCCGTTGGTTCTTCGTCCAGTTATTTACGTCTCCTGGGTAGTTGGCTTCGCCAGATGATCTCCGGTGTTTTACCCACGTTGATTCTCCGTGTATCGATGTTTTGTTGATATCAGTCGATGGTCTAATGGCGTCTTTCTCCTGCGCGATGGGATGGTGTCATTTGGTGTTAACACTTCGTACTCGTAATTTTGCATTCCATTCTAAATTCGCGCCCCACGTTGGGCGCCATTTTGGTACGGTTTTTATAATATTTTTACGTAGCAGCAGGAATATAGCAGCAGGAATAATGTTTTTACTGAAAGATGGAAAGTTTGATTGATATCTGACGCTACTCGTATCTACAGGGTTGTGGTCACAGAATGGAATGCACAAATCAACGTTCCTTTATCACAACATATTTATTCGTTAATTTACAGTTTTATCACTACGTTAATTAGTTAACAACTTTCAAAATTCGATAGAATCTACACTGGTTAAAAGTTTGGGTGTAATTTACATGTTCACACGCTATCAGCAAATATACATCCTTTCACCTTGAGCTCACAGACGCTAATGAATCTAGTTCCGAGCGTCTCTATGACGCAACACCGCCATTCTTATGTATTCATCCGCGCAACAGTTCTCATTGGTTGAACTCAAAGTGACGAGAAGACATTGGATCTTGAATATTAAAAAGAAATAAGTCCCTGATACACTCAAATTAAAAGAATTAGAAATTTACACACTCTTACAAAAATATTTACATGAACAATTTTCTATTGATCAATATTCTGTCTCAATATATAGTTAAGTGGTATATATTAATTAGAGCTCCGTAATACCACGCCGAGAAAATTACCACCACGTTTGAGAAGTACTTTAATTAGTTAACTACAAGGCAGAGTGGAGATTGAAAGCTCTTCAACTATAACAATATTGCAATAGAAGTAGTTACATAAAAAGAATGCAGCTTAAAAGCATTAGAGGCAAATATTTTAAACACAAAGCAATGTTCTTGAGATTTTCTTATGCCTGAAGTTTTGTTATGTTGACTTTGTATTTATTTTGTTGATGATAATAATAATTACAATTCTTTAAAATAAATTGTTAATGAGATTCATAGGGCAACACAATTATTAAGTACACCCTGAATTGTTATTTCAGTAACGCAGCAAATTATATAAATAGCATATACTCTGAGTATTTCCAGAAGCCCCAGAAGTGCGAGTATTTTAATCATAATTCAAATCGCTGCATATTTGGCGCATCAAACATCCAGTACTGCAAAATAGTTTAAGTATTTTGTATATCCTATGAATGTTTTTGTAATCAAGTTTATTATGAACATAAACTTACTGGTTGCAAAAGAACTATAAGCAGAAATTATAGAGTAGGAAAGCAGTGGCTACCTAAATAAGCATTTTGGGGCTAGGAACAAGGGGTCACGGAAGCCTTTTAATACTTTACATGCGTCACCATTATGAGAAATGAGATTAGAGATACGAAGGAGAAACTTAGTACCTCGACCGCACAATTGGATCCTTTGTGCATACACCCCCGGGAGGAACGAAAGAGATGAAGGAACCGTAGGAGACGTATGGGCTGCAGCAATGATCACCGCAGCCATCAGAGACGCGCTAAGTTTTTGCTGGCTTGACCATTCGGCTGGTGGGCGCTCAAGGACGAAGTACCCAATCCACTGGAGGGTGGCTTAGAGGCTTCTCTCCAACGTGAACCAGGAGAAAGTCAGTTGGGCAGCGGAGGCCTTGGCAGAACTAAGAACTTCCAACTTGCAAATCTCTGTGCCATTTGTCCGCAGTTCCGGACTCGTTCTGTAACTTGAAAGAGGGAGAGGAAATGAGAGAGAGAGAGAGAGAGAGAGAGAGAGAGAGAGAGAGAGGAGAGTCGTGGTAGAAGACACCATCCAACATTTGTTATGAAATAACCCATGGTCAGAGTGGGCGGAACCTCCCAAATGCGAGCTTTACGCGTGAGTCTTCGATTGTCACTGCTACTAGGTGTGTTTGATATGAAGGGTACTAAATGGTGCGGTAATACTTCCTGCATGCAGTGGTTAATATTATGTACCAGTTCTTGTTAGTTCAGATTTTACGTACACATTTCATTTGACTAGCAACTGACTAAAGGTGACCTCATGCTCCTAACCTCAAAATCCTTAGTTTGGTATTGTTTTTCCACACCCTATAGAAAGAGAGGAAATTGTGTGCACTATAACATCAGAAACTATTCAATCTATCTTATAATTAACAACTGAGGGATAAGTTGCTCGGCTATTAGATGATATGCCATGCCTAGAGTCTTATATCGAAATTATAGGTATTTAAAAGGGTTAATGATTTAAAAAATTAGGCATTTAAAATAATGACACTATTAATAATAATAATAATAATAATAATAATAATAATAATAATAATAATAATAATAATAATAATAATAATAATAATAATAATAATAATAATAATAATAATAATAATAATAATAATAATAATAATAATAATAATAATAATAATAATAATAATAATAATAATAATAATAATAATAATAATAATAATAATAATAATAATAATAATAATAATAATAATAATAATAATAATAATAATAATAATAATAATAATAATAATAATAATAATAATAATAATAATAATAATAATAACAATAATAATAATTTTAAGTAAAAAATAATGAATATGGAGAAAAGAACAAAGATGGGGTTTGAAAGCGGGTTTGAACGGCGAAGTAATTTTCAACGGTTTTTCATAGCGTGGCGTCACTCAGAGTACGAAACCGTCACTTGAGACCAGTCTGTCGCAAAATTTGTTGGAGCGTCATAGTATGTTAGAACCAGTGGACAGAAAGTAATCTTCATAAAGTTGATTTGTGTATAATTGTGTGAATAGTGTTAATTGGTTGGTGAATTATATGATACACGTATATTGGTCGGCAACGTCTCAGTGAACAGGAAATACAAGATTGATCTTGATTAAAAGATGCTATAATCAGAATTTATGTTATCCTTTCAAAACCACTCACGCATACATAGATAGTGAGAGATATCCCATAGCTTCTATCAAGAGATTTAAATGAACTTCTTGACATTATTAGGCGGCGGGAAGCATTGTCGCTTCAAACAGCAGCGTTTGACTGACAATAATATGTAATCCTGCATCAAAGTTCACATCAACGTGAAGCAAGCAAGATTCTATTGCTTCAAGTCTTTTGACTTGATGGGTAGAATGGAATCTCAGTATCGTCCAGTTTTGCCCGTATTTCATTAAACTTTGATCTCACAACATTATGCATACACATATTAAAGTAGAGAAACCCTTATCTTAATAAATAACCATGGGATAAAATAGGAGATACAACGCTGTAAACTTTAATCTATAGTATCTTGCGTCTCCAGAATTTGGAAAAATGTTTGGAGCAAAAATGTGGCCTCAGAATACAGCATAGGTACATTTTATTTTCAGGTGAATATTTCACGTTATGTTTCAGTATAACGAATATCATGGGTAAAACTGTCAGTTACAGAACTCAGATATAAAAAAGAAGGTTCAGTCTACTAGATTATTGAAAAATAATTTCATTAAGTCTAGGGGAGAAATTTAATTAACTAGTTATACTAGACGATTTACTAGCACTTGAGAAAAAAATCTGTGTTGCATTCACACAAGTTTCTCTACTCGCTCTTCTAACAAATTATTTTTACCAAAGGTTATTATTCTAGCTACTACTTGTTATTCCGACCACCTCCGTGGCGCAGTTGGTAGCGCGCTTGCCTCTGGTGCGGTACCAGCATGGGGATTTTATCCCCTCTGGGAGGTCTACCACGGGGTGTACTCAGCCTCGTTAGTCCCGGGGGGACCAATTTAGGAGCTACTTGATGGAAAAGTAGCGGCCCCAGGTCGTGAAGACCGCATAACTGGCCGGGAGGGATCGGGACGCTGACCACGTACCACCTTCCAGTACTGCACCCCACCAATGACGCCTGTAGTGGGCTGAGGTGGGGGACGTAGTGGCTGGGCGGTAGGGCTTGACTCTTCGTGGGCTGTTCCAATTCTAGTTTAGACATTTCGTTGTATGGTACAGCAGGTACATCGGTATTTCAGATTTTTAAATTGCATGGGGGTATGTGATGTCGGAAGTTCAATGCTCTGACTTCCGTCATACGTTAACCAGGGATTCTACATGATGAGTGCAACAAATATGTCCAATACAATTATGATTAACAAAAATAATTTGTGTCAAATGTATGGAGCCATCTAGCTTCTTGGCGAATGGAAATAAATGGTGTATTATTTCACTATCTGTCGCGCAAATACTTTCTGAACAATGCTGTGATGGCTTTTTTAACCATCATTTGTATCAATTTAGCCGTAAATTAAAGTTAAATGTTATGCAAAGTTTAATCTCTAAGCGAAAAGTGGCAGCGTCACGTCACGTTTTCTCACCTTGGTTGAACAGCCAGCAGTGGTGGGTGGGGTGACAGCTTTAGCTGTCATTTATGACAAGATCATTAGTTTTACTTTAGCCTTGTAATCTACAAAAGAACGCAAATATTTTAGGAAAATGAAGATGATTCATTTATTTGCACATTAAAAGCAACTGCTATTGTTTTGACTCGTAATGTAGATGAACAACAATAACAATAATAAGAGTAATAGCACACTAATAATAATAACAATAATATCACTATAATGCGCATTGTTGGGAATATGTGTATCCCTTTATGTCAGCATTGCTTTCGATTGTCTCATTTTTCTGCTTCCTTAGGTATGGAAAACTGAATATTTATTATTACTTGAACTAATACATCATTTGAATAACATTCTCTCCTGTCATGCATAACATTTCGATTTGCCAAAGATAGTGGCCACTTACATGGTATGGTAGACTCACTGGACAATTGCTTTGTTTACACTTTAGGGTAAGGCTTGCCCCGAAGTATTATCGTGTTGTCTTAGTGATGTGATGGAAAGAATGGAACTTCTAAGCTGGCATAAGCCACCAGTTTGTAAACTTCTGACAATCGATTCGGTTTTCCTTTTTCCCTTGTACCTACAACGTAATATATGATGAAACTATTTTTGCAAAAGGTTATCTCTATTAGTATGAAACACATGACAAAAGCTTTCGTAAAAGCTGTTTCTAGCAGCTATAATATGGAAACAAATGATAATAGGCAGAGAAAGTAACAAAATGCAACACATAAGACTTCTTACCTTTTCTTCTAATTAACTATAGCGGGAAGAGGCAGTAATGCATTCCAGCAAAAGATTCCCAACCGAAATTTCATCAAATATACGTTTTGAGACTTCCTAACCGAAAGAAAAAATGAAGAAGCAAGGCCTGTGAGTGAGTGAGTGAGTGAGTGAGTGAGTGAGTGTGTGCGTGGGTGAGTAGGTGAGTGAGTGGGTGATATTTTTGATTTAGTCAAAAAAATACTACGATTTTCTTTGACATACCGTAAGTTTAAGATATTTTCTTGACGAATAATATACTGGGTGTCCCAAAAAACACCAACAACTCTTAGTATGTTGCACGGAATGGCAAACTGATCTGTTTTCAAACAGGAATCCCTGCCCGGAAATGCACGGTTTGGACGCTGGAGAGCGTCGAAGTTTGAGAACGAAGACTTCTGACAATTTGTTAAAATTCGTTTAGGTATCTTAATACGTAAGGTATGCAACCATTTAGCCATCTGTGCACTGGAATGAACGACCTGAGCATAATAACATTCCTGCACAATCGCTAAATTCTTCCATCAAGTCTTCGTGCGCATCCTATTGCGCTACTTGTATAACTTCCAGTGCAGTAACATACTTAACAGCAGTGCAACACGCACCAGGACACAGCTGCTGAAATGGCCGACATGAGCTCCTGCACCTTGATGTAAATGTGCGGAATCATCTCAACGTCACATGCCCAAATCGTGGATTGGTGGAGGTGGATCAGTTCCATGGCCTGCATAGTTGGCAGATCTGACTCCCCTCGACTATTTTCTGTGGAGTTGTATGATGAGTATGGTGTATGACACTCCTGTAACGCCAGAGGATGACCTTATGGCTCGAGTCCACGGAGAGATTGAAACTCTTCCAAGACAACTGCACGTATTGGGTCATGTGCGTGAGGCTTACCACTGCCGATATAGGCTCTACAATGACGTAGGAAATGCACAGTTCGAAGCCCGTTTGTAATGTAGACAGCTCGATGTTGGACTTTCTGACAAAATGTGAACGCACACCCATTTAACACTTCGATGTACTAAACCGTGCATTTCCGGACATGCGTTCCTATTTGAAAACCAATCAGCTTGGCGTCCCGCACAAAATATTATGCGTTGTCGGTGTTTTTTGGGACAGGTGTATGAATCTTGAATTCTCTGTGAACAGCCTGTTAGGTTCTTCTCATTCTGAAGTTACGTTTGCATAATTGGTGAACTGTAAGAGGTGGACCAAATCTGCTACACAAACATAAATGTAGAGCTCGTTAAAACAAAGTTTTTGTCAAATACAATTTTTGTAACGTTAACTATTTCCAAAACATTCGTCATTATTATTCTGAAACATTTTGTATCACATTACTAACATTTTACTCGATATAGCGGTAAAATGTAAAATATTTCACAGAAAGGTGAGAACTGTGTGTCAGCTTCTCCAATTGCTTATTTCGTGACATACCCCGAGGAATAGGCAGCACGCTATGTATGTGGTTTTATAGGTGCATGTTATCTAATAAACATATAATTGCAAGGAAAAAAACATGGAGATGGGCCGTTTAGAATTTTTTGGTTTCTTTCGATGACTTCTATTAGCAATTTGAAGGTGGTCATCCATACCATTTGTACAATGTGTAGTACAGAATAAGATGTCTGCACCTTTGCTATAGGAAACAGACTTATACCAAACCCATTTTTCTGCTGCTTGAATCTGTAGGATCGTTATAACAAAGAGACGTTTTTTTCATCTGCTCCAGTTACATTAACCTCCCATTTTGTTTCCTTTGTTTTTTCTAAGACACTTTCTTTCAGTAGTCCAAGTCGTGGAGTTGGATATTTTTTTCTGCATTGTTTGTCATCTCTCTGACCCACGCAGATTGTTTAACAACCTCAGCAACCGAAATCACTGGGTCAGTTTGCTTGAGAAGCAAGTCCCTTTAGGAATAGGTCCCAATGCTGAAAACAAACATATACACTTGTAGGCCACTGGACAGATGGACCTGGTATTTAAATTGGTATTGTAGCTTGACCTGGTATAAGAATCTGTCCTTTCAGGGAAGAACCCCAGAATTCAAAGCTATGCTTACAACCATAGTGCTAGAGAATATTTCAAGTTCTAAAGTATTATTTAGTATTCGTGCAAAATAAAACTTTACTTCCTTCAATCATTTTATTATCACCATTATCATGAACAAGTTCGTTTTAGGCCATGTGGCCAAAGACCAAAACAGCGGTGAAAAGACCAAAACTATCACACACCATACACACCACACACAAAGAACATTTTGCTCTCCAAATAACACAAAACCCCATAAACACCTTATAAGGGTAATGCACTCTAACCCAGGTTCATTTGTTTATGAAACATATGTACCGACTGTGTGAACAAGTTGTTACTATATTAATTTGTAAAACACCTTATAGGTTTCTAAATATTACGACACCTGCATTTAATTCTCACTCTGGACGTGGTTACAAACTATCTTCCTTATTCACCACGTTTCTGAACGATTTACCCGTTATACAAAAGTATAGTATGCCTTTTGAAGATGATCTCATAGATCATTTCGAGAAATTCGAGATATACATCTTATTTATTATGTAATTTTAAATATAAGATGGTATTTTGGTGAGAATTGTTAAGAGCCATTTTTGAGAAAATAAAAGACATCGAAAACTTTTCCGCGTAGAAGCTAGTCTGTAGTTTGGGGAGGCGTTCTTGAAACTCTTCCTGTTGGACCTTTGGAGGATACTGAACTTAAAAGTTCATTGAATTGAACTGAATATTGAATATTTCATTTTTGACTTAAAATATTCAACACACCCACACCCACAACACATGCTCACACCCACATCTACACACACCCACAACACACATACTCCCACATACCCAAATCCACACATCCACATCCACACACCCACATAAACCCAGGCACCCACACACACCCAGGCACCGACACACACCCAGGCACCCACCCACACCCACATACACCCAGGCACACACATACAACCAGGCACCCACACACACCCACACCCGCATACCCACATCCACTCATCCACCCTCACCCGTACACACGTATATCGAACTATTGAGTAGAAACCGTACTTCGTCTAGTTACTAGTAGTGGAGAAAGCAAAAAAGGCACTTTATGTGGATCATTGAAGAAATAGATAAACAGACTGGTGAACTGTTTTGAAAGGTGTGACGTTGTACGAAAATAGGTTGAAGCGATGAAAACTAATAAAGAATAATGAACCGTGCAAATTGGACAGAAAGGGTAAATAACCAACTTGACTTAGAAATAAGAGCCGAAGAAAGAATAATTCTTAAAATGGTTAGGAATTTATTTATTATTATTTTTTTATTTTAACATCTTCCTGTCACAGTTACGGGCTGCCAAAAAGACAAAGAATACTTATACAAAATTAACAAAATAGTTGACAAAACATAACGAATATAAAATATAAAAGCTAAAATTTGAAAATAACAAAGAAAGTGTTATCTCTTAAAACAAAGATAAATAAATAAAATAAAAAAAATAAATAAAAATAGCAACATATGAATTAACAACAAATGAGAAAAATTTATCTGCTGAGCGATTCACTAAAAGTAATGGGGAATGCAAACTGCACGATCGTGACAATTGCTAGTCAATTGAAAATAAGACTCACGTGTGGAAATGAAGAGGAAAGAGAAAAAAGGGGCATACAATACGCTAGGCTTTGAGTGAAGAACTGGCCTTGGTGGAAGACTACAAATGATTTGAGATATTATTGTTTACAACATTGTTACCGCCGTAACTCCTCTTGAACAAATGCTTCAAAATGCTTACTATTGGTTCAACTGAACAAGATCGTACATTTGCACTTGATACCTATTGTAAGCAAAACATTCTCAAGTGGAAGGGTTTATACCACAGTTATTGTTCTGTCTCTTGCAACCCTACCGCCGGCTCGTAGGAACTGAGCTTTCTGCTTCAGTACTCAAGAAATTCTCCCTTTGCGGGTCTTAGGAAAGTAGTTCGCTATCGATCGTGCAGCAGATGTGATTGGCTGTAAAGAAATGGAAAGGTTCCACAATCCTATTTCTGTCTTTTGCAATTGCAGGCGAGCACTGTCATAACAACGTTTCTGTAAGCTATAACTGTGAAAATTGCGCACGAGTAACAGTTACTGAGTATTGCTTAGTATTACTGCCAATCAGCAACAAAGTCCTATATAACCTATATTTGAGAACAGTTTAGACAAAGACTATCCTCCTTAACTACCGGCATATCCAAGAATATAATCCGTCCTAGCTTAAATTCTGAATAATGTGCTCTTTTAGCACTTCCTATCAACTACGAGTTCTATGTGGATAAATCACCACAATTGGTCATCAGATGGCAGCGCGGCTGAATTAGGCGTAACGTAAACAGCACACCACACAACTTAGGAAAATCCTAATGTGAAATAAAATCCGATGCCATAGTCTCATAACCTTCTCTACCCATTCTCCAACCCACTATCCTTACAAAAGCTTAAGCTAATCGAGATAAACATTTACAAAAGTGGCTTTACTAATGTTTCCTCATATGCATAAAGGAAAACAGCAGTCTTAACGCATTTGGTAGTCACTTTAGAGCTGGGCTTTGAAACTGTTTCCCTTTGTATGACTATGAACAAATAAATAGATAAACGAATAAACGATTTTGAATTGAGAAAGTATTAAGTATACTTCACAGTTCAAATCACTAATAAAGACAGTCTGGAAAACGATTTTTTTCATATAACTCGTGTGATTCAATAAGATCTACATTTTTATTGTAGTAGGTTGTCTTATCACTTTCGGTTTAAAAATTGTAAAACATCCATTGAGAATGATGAATACATCAGAAACGAATCCCAAAAAATTCAAAATATTTATTTAATTTCTCGCGACCGCCTCCGTAGCGCAGTTGGTAACGCGCTTGCCTCTGGCGCGGAGGACCAGGGTTCGATCCCCGGTATGGGGATTTTATCCCCTCTGGGAGGTTTGGCACTGGGTGCACTCAGCCTCGTTAGTGTCGGGGAGGCCAATTGAGGAGCTACTTGGAAAAGTTAGTGGCCCCAGGTCGTGAAGACCGCATAACTGGCCGGGAGGGATCGGGACGCTGACCACGTCCCACCCTCCAGTACTGCACCCCACCAATGGCGCCTGTAGTGGGCCGAGGTTGGAGACGCAGCGGTCGGGTGGTAAGGCTTGGCTCTTCATGGGCTGTTGTGCCGGGGCTTAGTGGCTTAGATAATTTAATTTCTCATGGAAAGTTATTTTAATCAAAATTGTTAGAACCATTTTTGAGGAAGTAAACAACGAAAATGTATTCATGTAAAGGGTAGGTTTAGCTAGAGGGATTGTATTGAAAGTTATTCAGCAGAAACGTAATATTATTCGCTTTAGATAGCTATCCAGATACGACAAACACAAATACAATCAGGGTATTCCTAGAGGAAATATAAGGTTGCCCAATTGTGCCCAGCCAAAATCTTACTTCAAGGGAAAATAGTGTTCAGTTTTATCATGTGTTTTTGAACAACTATTTACATGGCTTTAGTTAAGCAAATTTCCTTAGTATAACACTTACAATCGTAATGAAAATGTATCTGGATCTCACAATGGAAAAGTAATGTCAAATTCAGGAATAATCAACGATTTTATTTCTTCATTTATGCCCAAGTTCACACCTCATAAATGTGTTTCTCTGTCATTTAAAATCATAATTCGTCATTGATAGGTAGTAATAAATTTGGGCGGTATTTTGAGCTATCCAAAACATTAAAATGTAAAACAATTTACAAAAAATATGCGAATAGCCAAAAGATTGTTAATTTGATATGAAGTGCACCCATAAATTCCTATGGTCACATGGGGGAGCTGAATAGTTGATTGTAGGTTCTTTAATAGTGGGTTTGCAATAATTTATTATTTGAAAAATTTCACTGCTACATACATTAAAACTTTGTGGGATAGGGAAAGATTCTAAGTACAGAAAAATTCCCCCACCACAGCCAGAACATGAACTGTTCTCTGGGAGGCTACTTTTTAGGGTAGTCTTGAAATTATTATACACCATAGGGAGTTAACATACCTGTATCACATCACTAATAATCCGCTTCTTCTTCTTCTTCTTCTTCTTCTTCTTCTTCTTCTTCTTCTTCTTCTTCTCTTTATGCTAAGCGTAATCGCCTGTTTTATACATGACTCAATCTGTCTTTCCATCTCCTTTTTTGGTCGTCCTGGACTTTTTCTTTCCGGAATTTTGTCTCTCGCTAAATTCACTGCTCGTTCTCTGGCAGTCTTGATATATGTACATTTAATTTCTCCTTCCTTCTTTCTACCCATTCAGTCGCCTGTTGGACCTTACATAACTCTCTGTTTTCTTCATTTCTTACTTTATCGTACATTGCCTTTCCAACTATCTTCCTTATCACTTTCATTTCCGTTGTTTCCATCATTCATCGTGTGGTCTCTGCTCTTGTTTCTAATACATAAGTTTATTACTGATCGTACTGCTGCTTTATAAGTTTTGACCCTTGTTTCTTGTCTCATATATTTATTTCTAACACATTCCAAAGCTAACATGATTGTGCGACATGGACAATAAAGAAAAAAGAATTGGATAAAATAAATGCAGCCGAAATGAGATACCTTAAAGCTATTAAAGGATGTACAATAATGGATAAAATAAAAAAAATGAAGAAATAAGAGAAAAACTAGGTATTTTTCCAAAGAATGATAAAATAAACCAATATATAGAAAGCTGGAGAAATCATTTACAAAGGATGGACAATACCCGATACCCCAAAATGGCATACAATTACCAACCATATGGGAGGAGAGAAGTTGGAAAATCGATGAGAAAGTGGAGAGAGACTTAAGGCCCTTACAGGAGAAGTGTCCTAATCCATGAAGTGTTATTTCTCCATATAACTTACATCAATTCATAACTTACATCTTACATCTTTACTAACCGTTAACACTTTTCTTTTATATATGGAGATTTGCATATTATATTTTCCATAAAACTCGTACGAAAGTCTTACAGGTTATCCCCTGTTTCTGCCACAAGTACAAAGTCATCTGCATAACAAACTATACTAATATTTTTGTCTCCCATACTTTATCCCAATTCTTCTCTCATTTCTTTAATTATTGCATCCTTCACAATGCTCAATAGGAATGGACAAAGAATCACCTTGTCTTGCCCCTCTTTTTATTGGGATTTTCTCTGTTAATTGTCCTGCATTTCTCATTTTACTGAAATTATTATAATATATATTTTCTATTAGTTTAATAATCCCATTTGGCACGTTATTGTCTTCTAGAGTTTGTAAAACACAATGCAGCTCTAGTCTATTGAATGCCTTTTCAAGATCCACAAAGCACACATATGCAAGTCTGTTAAACTCTAATGCTTTTCCTGAGATCTGTCTAATTTGAATATTACATCAGTACAGGACCTACGTGAATCCTTGCTGGATATTAGACAGTGTTATAAGTTCTGGTAATTTCTCATGAATTAGTCTTGTAAGCTTAAGGTCGATACTTAATAGATTAATTTTTCTGCAATTATCTAAAATCCTGGTCGAGAAGACCGCGTAACTGGCCGGGAGAGATAGGGGAGTAGACCACGTCCCACCCTCAGTACTGCACGCCACTCATGACGTCGGTGGTAGGCAGAGGTTGGAGACACAGAGGTCGGTTGGTAGGCCTTGACTCGGATGGGCTGTTATGCCACGGAGTTGCGGTTTAATTATCTAAAATCTGTTAATTCCCATTTTTAAAAATTGGTATTGAAATAACCCAATACTACTAATAAGTATCGCTAATTTAGCAAATTTACTAAAGCGGAAGGTTGAGAAGCGAGAAGCGTTATTTAATGCATCGTACAAGAAAGACATCTGTTTACTCTGATTATATCACATCTTTTATTATAGACGTATGTCATACCGACATTAACGTGGGAAGTACTACTTGGCAAAGCGACGAGGCGTATTGACTTTGGCTGTCGATCGCTATGATCGCCTCTTATCTTGTTTACTAGAACAGCGAAGTAATAGTAACTTGGCGTATAGTCAGTGATAAAACACAAATAGATGATCTCTTGCACCTGCCAATATATGAGACCTTGCTGTCCTGAAGACATGATTGAATCTGAGCAGAGTGTACATACATGGCCCGCCGTGTTTGTGCGATAAGCTCACATAAACAACTTGGCAGTTTCACTTTCTTTCCGATACGCCTCAAGGCTTTCCAAGATAGGGGAACATACATGTTGTTATGGCAAGGCTGCATCATATTTTACCCATGGAATATTGAACTCACATCAGATATAATAAATAACATTCAGTGCACTATTTTAATGTCTAGCGAAGCACATCTTTGGACTTTATTGACGTTTTTATCCCTCAAGTGTGACAACTGCAATTTCTAGCCGTCTCCTTATTTGAATCAGGTGACATTAATAAGCGATGACAATCCTCAGTGCCAGTCAAAATTAGTAAACTCTTCAAATAACAAATACTATTATTCTCAAAGCAGGAACACTTTTAACTAGGTCGAGCGTCTTTCTGAAAAGACTACGCTGCTTCCAAGACCCAGAGGGGCTTTTCAAATGATCTACAGCGCCATCTTCCCTTGTACTACAAGATTTCTCTGTAATTTCATTACATTGTATGGCTTGGGTTGGGTAGGTGCTTAGCCATTAAGTGCTTACAGGAAGCATTGAACAAACGTTTCATTTGTGGCTCTTTTTTCCTCGGTAACTCTCTCTGGAGGGGTCACAGGTAGAATCTAATTTCTGCATTTCTAGCGATATTTATCTTCTTAGTTGGTTACTGTGGTAACATTTTGTACTTCTTTCGCTTTCCCTAAACTAATTTCATAATAAATCTGTTTCTACCGGCAACACCAATTTTTCATCTTCCAATTTTAATTTTCCCATTAATGTTAACTGCTCAGTGTACTTTCTTATTAAATCCTGCTCGTGTAGCATTCAGTCCAATATTTGATACCGAGATTTCAATATAAATACATATTCTAGATTATACACGCTCGAATGTGCGTGGACTTAAGCGTGTGTATATATGTCTGTGCAAGTAGGCAGGCAATCAGGCAGGTGTGCAATTTAGACGGACGGACAGAGGAAGTTATAAATATACCAACTTGTAAATCAAAAATGTTTAGGTACTATAAACGAAAACATGGTGCCTTATATTCATATGACTATCTACATACTATCGTTTATTACTTTATCTACTATGTAATTACAGTAAGTAAAGGAAGTGTTGCATTCCACCCAAAACGTGATACCGA
Source organism: Tenodera sinensis (assembly GCA_030765045.1). Classification (NCBI taxonomy): domain Eukaryota; kingdom Metazoa; phylum Arthropoda; class Insecta; order Mantodea; family Mantidae; genus Tenodera; species Tenodera sinensis. The sequence continues at coordinate 180,642,786 of CM060962.1, read as the reverse complement.
GATTTCACCGGAAATAATGTTTTGAGACTCCTGGATCTAAAATAAAAACATTTTAGGAAAAGCTTGTTTGTGTACGTGCCCGTATCTGTCTGTGTCTGTGAACAGCATAACTCAAAAGTGGGTTAAATACCAAACTTGGTATTTAGGCTCATCATTTTCCAGGGATGTGACGCAAAGGTTTAAAAAACTAAAAACTACCTTTTGCATGGAAAAATTTTAGTAAATGTTTCTCTTCTCAAAAACGGCTCTAGCAATTTTGATTATAGCTGACACAAAACTTAATGACGGTTAGCTCAACACAACATCCAATTGCAGGCTTGCTACGCTTTGAGGTGTTGTATAGTTAAATACACTGTGAAATCACGCTGTACAGCCAATAATATAAAGATCATTTGCGCGCACAAAATCTATTTGCACAACAGGAAGAAGAATAGCCATTAACTTTTGCGTCTGCCATATGCATAAGAATTCTCATGACAGATACGATGCTTACCTTGAATTTTCTGAGAATAGCTTCTGAAGTTTACTTCATTCTGAATTATGTGTGCATAACTCGTAGTCTATAACAGCTAGTATAAATCGTACCACAAGCAATTTATATCAATTTTTTTTAATTTTTTTTTTTTTTTTTTTGTGAATTTAACTATTTCCGAGACATTCCTTGTTATTCCTTTGCATTTTCCAATATTTTTCTCAAATTGGAAGACGTTCTTAGTCAACTAGCAAATGTCATCAGGACAAACGTTTACGAGTGGCTCAGAAGCAAAGTAGTGATGGCTTTTTCCAAAAGTGAAAATTGTGTTAGAAGGATGCTCTAAAAGGCAGAAAGACGGGAAAAACACAAAAATCTACCAAAGCTGGTATGCTATTTGATTGCAGAGAAGTATTTTTGGTAACAGACACATTACCTTCCCCAACCATTACTGCTTATTTTAATGGCCTACGAAATATTCATACAAACGCTTATTTTTGTACCTACTTCATGTTAATCGAGATAAACATTTGCAAGAATTTGAGTACACATATTGTTGTAGCTACAGTTGTGGAAAAAATTATTGAATGCATTAAGAGAGTCGTGTTGCAGCGCGGTTTACATAAGTCGATATTTCCAACATGAGTTTTTTGGTAGTATCTGTTCCATGTGTTATCGTCTGTCGGACACACAAATAGACTGTGTCTTGAATCACCACTCACATTTGTATTTGCGAGTACGTATAGTTCGGTAGTTTCTGCAGTACTTAAATGACGTAGTAAATGGTAGGATTATCTGTAGTATCGGTAGCATAGTTAGAGAAGGAAACATACAAAATACAACGAATTGAGAAATTAAAAACTGCTCATGAGTTTGGTCACTTTGACTAAAATAAAAATTGTACCTTTTGGTTCAAAATAACATTACTCGTGAGCACTATCAGTGTCTTCGTTCTGATCTGTAGTATTCTTAGAAGACCCTCTAGATATTTTGAAGGCACTAATGGTCCATAGGTTAAGCGGCCCTTTATATGTATACCTTCTCTTAGTTTCGAGAAGGTTCAAAGTTCAACGCTTCCGGTTTCTAGAGGAATCTAGTAAAACATGATAAAAACCATAGCCAACGTGATTGATATGAGGTAACGCCCGACAGGTATGCAACACACCTAACGTACAGGTAATGCGGGTAGGTTCTTAATTGACCAATTCTATCAGGAAAATCATACATACTGTCCTTGAGTGAATTTGAGACATACAAAATTAAACATAGTTTTCCATGTAAAGGCTACTTAGCGGTGAAGGGATTTAAAAATATCTTTGTGTTGCATCCTAGAAATGTACTAAACCTAAATATTAAGTGCGCTATTTATTGGACACTAGGCAGTTCAGTGACATGCACCGGGCTTTTTCTAAAAGATGCTTTTCTTTTAATTCAGGGGTTCTCAACATCTCGATATAGAACAACGATGCCCAACTTTGTTTCTTATTTGCTAATTGCGTTATCGTTTCGCTTCACTCCACCTCCTTTGTTTTGTGCATGGAACCTTTCTCCTTCACTTACCAAGCATTAGAGAGATGGATTTCTGAGTTCCATCAATGCGGTATAGCTTACCAAAAAGTAGGTGGACACAAATCCGAGAAGGTTGGGCATAGAATTCTTGGACGGAATATAGTACTTCCTCTATCTACCAGGTACGTGATAGAGAAAATCAAACAAATGGTTTGCTAGGGTCACTGATATTAATGTTCCAAAGACAAACAGCGGCGTAATTCGTACCAACCTCTCACGTTGATCGACGTGTTTTCGTATGCAAATCCTGCATTCTGATGCAGTATATTTCCCTCAGGATAGTTGATTCTGTATCACGTACTCACGTTATAGCATGTAATTACACAGCAACATCCGCAGCTTGGGGTAGTAATTACTTCTTCGGGAACGTCCTCTCATGAGTGGTGTCAGTTTTCATGCCCTTAGAGAAACAATTACAACAGATTTTATTTCCTTTAAAATGGAAGGGATCTAACCTACGATACAGGATGACGCCAAGATTTATACTAGATAAGAGGGCTGTCCTCTGAACATTTGTTCCCAGCACCAATTTCGGGTATACCGAGTATAATTAAGAAATATTTGCCATAGGGCAATATACAGGGTGATTTCGAAAATGTTTTTACGAAGTTTGAGGATGGGTTTCTTACACTGAAACAAGCAAAATACTCCAATCAATCTTTAACCTTCGGAGAGAAATAGCGCTTTACAGTTTGTCTTAACCGTTTAAAATACTATTTTAGTGACTAACAAATCATCTTAATACTTGCCCAATTACCAATTTACTATCGCATTTTTGTTCCCTAGTGCCTCAGGGAACGAAACTAATGGAATTAGTAATACCTATTATGCTTATTAACACTTATAGTATAATATTATTTAAATGCAACATAATTATGAACAGTGGTAAAACCTTAACAACAATCACTTTGTTTTCTTGTAATAAGTATCATTTTAATAACCATATTAACAAAACTGCATACTTCATGCGTCATAGCAAATCTATTTTTTATTCCTATAAACACATTAGCTCCCAATTTCAAGTATTTATTACAGATGGACAAGGATTTGTTTTGGCGGATAAGATCTTTCAACAAATACTCATCGATAAATTGAGGTAGGTTATGCCACGGTTAGGTCGGTTTTATTTTGTTTCGCTTATTTTTTGAAGCTACAAAGTTGGCATGGATTAGAGATGGATTTTTCCATTTATGTTATTGATACTGACAGAGAGTTGTAGAAAAGTGTACGCCCTGTAAAGCGAGAGGAGCCAACTTTACTCTGGGGTGACGATTATAAAACTAGTGAAGCTGCAGGCAATTTCATCTTCATCTTGACATTTCAAATATATAAGGCCAAAATCGAGACTAAATTAAGAACAGTTTCGGTGTACTCGACAAGAAACAGTGATCCCAAATCTCCTCCTGATGAGCCGAATTCAATAATTGATTGCGAAGGTGACGGCCAGCCTAAACGGTCAGTGGGCTGTGTAGCTCGAGAAAATGCCATCAGTAGAGAAACTGTTCGCAGAATACTAAAATCAGCACGTTTTCACCCCTATAAGCCCTAGTATTTGCACACAATGAAAGGTGGTGATTCACTCAAGAGCCACATGTTGCAAAACTGGATCACAAATGTTTGCGTGCTTCTCGATCGATCCGTCTTTCGGCATATTGCGTTTAGTGACAAATGCCTGTACTTTTAAGATGGGATCTTATCACGTATTGCTCTGCTAAGTCGCTATAGACTAAACATGTTCACTGTCCACTGAATTGCATGAGGTGGACCTCAGTTGTGGCATCCACAGTCACCAGACCTCAGCCGCTCCCCCCTTTTATTGTTACTCTTTAATTTTGTTTTCAAAGAGAGCCTACGTCTATAGATGATATGCTACAATATGTTACCCATTGCATTCAGCACATCCCACCTACAACAGCTGTAAGTGTTTCAAAAATGTCAAAGTAAGGATTCATTCATCCTTGCTGGACATAAACTAACCGCACATTGTCAATTGCCATCATTTGTTTCATAAATTAATCCATTAAGTGCAAACAGAAAATGTGAATTGCATACTTTACTTTTGTTCACAGACATCTGTGTAATACTATAGTCACGAGACCTACTTTTTAAAATAAATACCGATAATTTAAAAAAAATAGCAGAACATTATTTTCCAAAGACTGAACATTATCGTTCAGAACCCTATACCTCGTACTACGTCGACACTTAGTTACCACCCTTATTTAGCCACTTGTAACAAAAAATCAGCTTTTGTAAGGCTTTGTCAAAGAATGATACCGCCTGTGATAAAAGTCAAGTCTGCACTTCTTTTTTAACAGTATCGTGGTTGAAATGTTTTCCAACCAGGAGTTTCTTCAGATGAAGCAACAGATGAAAATCCGTTGGTGTCACATCGGACTGTAAGGAGGATAGACAAATTTCTCCCAACCAAATGTTCTGTTTAGGCTGTGTGTGGCCTGGTATTGTCACTTATTGTTTCCCCCATAAACCTCACATAATTGGGCATGAATGTTTACTAACATAGCATTTCTCACATTCAAAAAACGAATTATTGATATGACTTCACAGTTGGCGGGTCGTTCGATTGTTCTGAACATTTCGAAATGCTCAAACAATAGGAAAAAAAACACAAACTGACGGTCGCTCACAGCTGCGCTTAGTTTCCTAATGAATGGAGAAAACGATCGCTCATGCTCAAAATCTCGATTGCAGAGCTGCAGTGGCAATATATTTTATCGGTACTTACTTTAAAAACACACCTCGTATATGACATTCACTCAGAATGAAGGGGTCTTCATAGGACCCTTAGACATTACACGTGACACACTGTTATTTATGTAAACTTGCGAAAACATAGGGTGTATATTATAAAGGTATATATTATAAAGGCAGAAAAATATTTTGTCCATATGGGGTAATCTGAAAACCATTCAATCAGATTATGATAGTTCATCCACCATTGAAAAGCCCAATTAGTTCTGACGGGCATAGGTCATTAAGACACATTCTGTTTCATTTCACAAATTACTAAAATATTATAAAGTCCTTGTACCTGATTACACACACATTGGACTTAAAAAGGAACAATGCCTACGAAGACGAATAAGTTGGGAACATCATGGAAGTGGAATAATATGTTGTTCTCCATAGAATATAAGTACTTTTTGCTCTCCACAGAGTACAAAACCAAAGGCCAGTTACATTTTATACTAATTAATATACATAGATGATCATGTAGTAACACTTAAACAAACAGAAGACAGAGTTTGAAACCTATTGTCGATGCTGTACTCTATATGTCTTTTTAATTGTCATTTATCAAATACTGCATAAATGTATACCATGAAACAGTATCCAAACTTCTTAACGACCTTCATTCTAATTATGTAGATAACTATTATCTGGACTAAGGTTTCTGGATGCCAAAACCTAAAAATTCTTGTCAAAACGTTTTGCTTTATTTACTTTTTATTTGCGTCACAATCAAATTCGTTAGCAGTGCATGCTAAATTTATCCAAAGAAAGACAGCTGTTAACATTAAAAAATTAGTGAAGTGATATTTTATGTTATTCCAGCTTAGTTCTGCATTAGCACATCTGCAAGCTTCATTACTTCGTAACCAATTACCTCGTACTCTAGCAAATTCACTTTCATTGTTCCGTTTTTTTCTCCGTAACCAGATGAATACGTTGTCTCAAAGATTCGATGTCAGTAATCGATCTCTTGTTCGTCCTCCTTCATGTGTTGGCTACACGCTTCTTGTGTCTAGAACCCTCAACGTTCTTGGCTTTGGTGTCCTTCGACAGGAAACCTTTCATCCATACTGCTAGGGTAGTTCAATAGCTACCAATTTGTACTTGTCACTTCGCTAAGGCATTAGACCACAACTTCGCCGTGTTTGTTTGGATTAAGGATCGTGTGGGCTACAAAACCGCTGCTCTCCCTACCTCCCAGTTCATGTATGCTGTTTTGTTTACATCCGGGAGCCGGTTCTTACGATGACCTACCTTGACTTAGTAACGTTGCCTATCTGCAAGGCGATGTTTCGAAAATGATTAATTATATCAACACATACTACATAATGACTACCGAAACTTGGTCAGATTCTATCCTTCTTACACGTAATAAAATACAAGTATTCTCTTCATACATTATCGTGGAATAAACCATCTAATTTGAAAAAGAAATTAGTTTTTTTTTCGAAAACGGTTGCTCAGAGACCAAAATGCGATTATACATATTTGCTTGTAATAGCTCTATGAAGTACATATTATAAGGAAAGTAATAAGTTCCTTTCATCCTGTACAAACAGCGTGTAAAATATTCATTAGATTGTAATGAGTAGAGCATTTTCGGTGGACAGCTAAACATAAAACATGTTATTATTATTCTTTATCATTTAGGGTCAAAATGAAATAACATTCATTTAAAAATATAAATTTCTTTTGCTAGATTTCACAGAAATAAACAAATGTAAGATAACAATATGACAACCGTTGTGTTCTGGGTCTAATACCATTACTTAAGCAGGCCTGCAATGAACCTAAAAACAGCCAACTATTTATGTATTATTACTAGAGGGCGGATTTATATGCACTAAAACTATAAATATATGCATGCAACTATGCAGCAAAAAAGTTGTAAATATGCTCTCAAAATTAAAATATGTGCACCAAAATGAATTTTTTCTAATAGTAAAATACACTACTTCCTCACATCATTTTATTTGTTTGTGAAACAACAATTGTAATATTCTTACTTTTTGCCCCTAATTGAAGTTAATAATTATATTTTATGTTGTAATTCTCATTAATATTGTGTGTAATTAAGTAACTAATATAAAATATAAGTCAACGATCATTTAACGATCGATCACATGTCAATATTATTACAATAAGTAACCAAATATTTTTCTAAATTTCCTGGTAGAAAGCCCTTCCTCTGTCACTTAAAATGTATTTGAACGAAGAGAACGATCTCTCTACATAAGGTCACAGAGGGTATCGCAAAGAAGCTATGTCACTCACAGAATAAGAATTAAGTTCTTTTTCAGATTCACCTTTACACGGATCACATCCAGAATGAACGTCATAAAAGTTTATAATTGTTATAATTACATTTGTTGTCAATGTGAAATTCCTACCAATCCATTGATGAAGCAAAGATATTTTACTGTATTTTTCCTTCGACATTGAAATACACTTGTCTTGGTCCACTAGCACAACAACTAAGAATTTAAACTTCGATTCCCGCTTTGTTTTGTCACCGTGGTCAACAATAATGTACATTAAAGCTGATGTTCAAACTTCAAGTAATATCGCCGTTTGAAAACGAAAACGAGAAATTACCACCAACTGTCCATTGTTGGCCACCATGTTCCTTTCTTCCGAAATCTTACTTTTAGGAAATAGTTTAGGCCAGATTGCTTTATTGACCTGTTGAGATTTAAAACTGCAGATCCCTGCTCGGCCTTGTCAGTGTTGTGCGAAAAGGCGAATATTTTATATATATAGAGAAATGCTGGCTTTCTAAGAAAACATTATCTTCATTTACAAAAACATGACAATAAATCAGAAACTTGTCATTTTATGGGGTTAAAAACTAATATTGTAACATTAAATGGAGAAAAAAGTGCATATGTGCACATATCAGTGAAATATGCGCTAATCCTGTGAATATTCATTTCTATGCACCATAAAACTTTGCCAATTGACTCCAAATGACATGAAACGCATTTTCCTTGTTTATATTTGAAGGAGTAAAACAGGGGAAGACAGGTATCGCTGCTGTAACGTCAGCTCACTGAGCTCGCATGCTCCCATCGATGGCCAGTTGAACGTGTGACGTCACAGCGGGAAAGAGGAAATGGTATACGGTACATCGTAATTTTAATGCTGAATGTTTCAATTACGGAATAGACACAGATTATAAATAATTACATTTCGGCTTTATGCCATATATATAATTCTAGTTTATGTGAACAGTCATGTTATAACCCAAATAGAACAGAAATTATAACTGTTTTTCCTGAGTTGGAGGAGAGCTATACAGAACTATTAGGTAGACATTTCCGGCATTTGCCGTTTCGCTTTTTTTTAACTAGTTTGTCAATGTAAGGCGTAATGTACGGCACATTTGTAACCGAAGACTGTATGTTAGATTGTGGTCTGACGGGATTTTGACTTAGAAAGGTTCATAACAGAAAGAATTGTTCGCACACATGCATAGAACCAAACATACATAATATCCGTGCAACAAGGACATACTACCTCAGAAATCTGGTTTAAGGAACACTCTAATAAAAATCAGCCAAGTCTTCCTTGTGTTTATATTAATTGTCCTTCAGCAAATCGTCGCACTGTAAATTTATCAATTCAATTTGCTACCTGCTAGAAACATTGTTAACATCCAGTGAATACGGGGTCGCAAAGATCTGAAACGTAGTTGTCAATGTTTCTACATCTTGAAGCCTGGTCTCAAACCGGTGTGAAACACGGGGAACTGAACACAAACACAAAACCACTACACACAACACTACACAACGTCAACAAAAACACAAAATACAAAACAAAATTCGCACTAAAGCGGTTGAGATCCCTCACACAACAAATAAAAAACCTCAGACTAGGCTGAAGAGGGTTCTCCCTAAACATGCCCAAATAACATTTTTCATATTAATTCAGTTTCGTGCAAGTAGCGCCGCTGATCTATGCAGCATAGCAATACACGCTCTTGCCTGACGTCACACGAACGTACAAGCTGGCTCTTCGTTTACGAAATACGTCACACGGCCCGAAGTTGTCTTCCCCTGGAGTAAAACATGCATATATGCAGAAATCCGCCCTCTTATTATTACATCTTTGCTGAAGTACGTGTAGTAATATTTACCTAATGCTCTGTTGGAAAATTGCAGTATCTACGTTGCACCCGAAATCGCAATGCGCTATTCGTCAGTGTGCTGTTCAATGTAACCTTGGAGAGGATTAACAATTGGTTTGCACTCTCTGTTTCATGCTAAAGTGAAATAGAAAGGAATCGTTTGCAAACAGCTTCTGGGGATATCATTTGGCTTGCGTATGCAGAAATGTCAAGAACCACCTGAAGAGGATGAACAAGGCATAGGGCGTTGCACCGATTTTATTCTGTTAGAAGATCTAGGAAGGCTTAAGCCGTACATGTTCATCCTCATTTAATGACCCAGACACAGAAGCGCCATGTTTGCTGCATAAGATGTATGTCATTGTGTTGATAACCGGTAGTATGTTAGAGTGGTGATAAAGCATGCTTTATAGAGTAGAGCCATTGTCTGAAATGATAAACCGTCCTAAGATCTTAGATTTCCTGAGCCTGAACCTAATTATAATTGGGGCTCTGTATATCAGTTTGGAAAGGAAATGAATACACCTATACAAAGCCAACATTAATTACGAGTATCATAGTTCATAAGCATAGTGCGCATTCAATTATTGCTAACCAATAAAAATTTTCCTCTGCTTTCAAAGGAAACACTCCAATGGGGCAGGCCCAGTCACTTTCAAAAGCGGTATTTAGGTAGATGTTTGGCTGTCGAAAACACGCTAAGGATTATTCTGCTAGCTTTATCGCCTCTCGCCTCTGCACGAAGAAATCTACGCCGAAATGAAATTTCAGCACACGTCAGGGACCTCACGTTGGTTGGCGCCCCTTGTTCCGAATTCTGGCACGGCCGCTGGTACTACCACCTCCTTCCGACATACAATGGCCTGACTATAGGCTCAGTGTGGAATCCCCTCCGGTTGTACACCCTACCTCTACCGTCTGTCGGGAGATACTGAGATTCGAAGCTTAAACTCATATATGACGCTCTAGCAGGATCCCAAATCTATATCCGACGTTCATAATAACAAAGTAGATCTTTCTGTAACCTTTATGTATGCGTTATACCGGATGTTCAGATTTATTTGGTTTGTACGTTCTTTGCGCGCAAGATGGAAGTGACCACTGATTACAGAATTTGCATGAATGAATGCTACTTCTGAACTGGAAGGATACGACAAGTAATCTGTCGTTAAGACATTGATCATTGGGTGTTTAACTTACCCCGTTCTTGTCAAGTCCTGAGACAGATTATCTTTAGAGTCCCAAAGAGTGAGCAATTTGGTGTTTGTTTTCCCTCTTATCATTGGATGCTATATTGTTAAGCCTCGCAGTTTTTTGTAGTGTTTAACACCCACTTTTACTATTACGGCACCGCAGGCGGTGACACTAATGATAAACGGAATGAAGGTGGAGCACCGGTGGAATGAGATGGCGGGGAAAACCGGAGAACCCGGAGGAAACCCGCCCCAGCTCCGCTTCGTTCACCACGAATCCTACATGAAGTTGCCTGGGATTGAACCCAGGCAACTTCGCTTTGGTGAGAAGCGAATGGTCTAACCACTCGGCCGTTAAGCCGCACATACTCGTAGCATCACTTACAGTAGAGGTAGAAGAAGTAGTAGTAGTAGTAGTAGTAGTAGTGGTAGTGGTGGTGGTGGCAGTGGTGGTGGTGGCGGTGGCGGTGGCGGTGGCGGTGGCGGTGGCGGTGGCGGTGGTGGTGGTGGTGGCGGTGGCGGTGGTGGTCGTGGTCGTGGTCGTGGTCGTGGTCGTGGTCGTGGTCGTGGTCGTGGTCGTGGTCGTGGTCGTGGTCGTGGTGGTGGTGGTGGTCGTGGTGGTGGACGTGGTCGTGGTCGTGGTGGTGGTGGTCGTGGTCGTGGTCGTGGTCGTGGTCGTGGTCGTGGTGGTGGTCGTGGTCGTGGTCGTGGTCGTGGTCGTGGTCGTGGTGGTGGTGGTGGTGGTGGTGGTGGAGGTAGCGGTGGCGGCGGCAGCGACAGCAGGAGCAGTAGCAATAGTAGCAGCAGCAGCAGAAGTAGTGGTAGTAGTAGTAGGGTGTTAGGACGGCTTACAACTGTATATGCCGCGGTACGTATAGGTTAAGCAGTATGCCCAGACAACGAGCATGAAAAATTGATCAAGGACTTTTACAGAACCTGTTTTATTTGCGATTAGGATGATTATCCTGATAAACTGTAGTAAATACAAAAGGAAGAGCAAACCTCACGATCGTGTTAATACAAGACTTGGGACAATCGGCGTTTGGAGAAATGTAGTTGTAAACTTTTACCAAATGGACAGAAAAGAGTGAATAGTAGGAAATGGAAGGCATGCTACAATATAGACTTTTGTGTTTTGGTATCATACTTAAAGACTGTCATCTGACTTTTGAAGTACATTAGCAACTATAGGCAGTTACAGCACCAAAGTCTAAGTAAGATGGAACTTTTGTCGTACTGTTGCCTGATAAAAAAGACTGATGTTGCAACCGGTCCAGTAAAAATAGTAGGAGTAATCCGTCCCAATACGAGGGAGGTTATCGTGTGTGCGGAAACGCTAGTGGAGGTTTATTAGTCATACCAAGTGTGCTAAGTCGCAGTACTGAAACCCTCCACCACTTCTAAAATCCTAACTCCTAACCTAACGTTCTCGAAGAATGTGTAGCTGCAGCAAAGCATTTCTTCAGATTCCCCCAAATGGCAATAGCGGTGTCTCTACTTAAAGTAATTGCAGCATTAGATACGCTCAACACTATGATTGTTTATCGGATTAAGTTTATGTTATCCAGAGAAAAAGAAGCTAACCAATGGAAAAATATCCTAGAAGGAAGAAATCAAAACAATAATGCAAACTGGGTGTAAATGGATTGAGCGCAGGCTGGTCTAGCTTGAACTTGGGTGGCTTACATAGCTTAAGGTGTATTAATCGACTTTTGAATAAAGTAGGAGGAACAGGGAATTAAAACTGAAAGAAGGAAGGTTGGTTTCAATACCCAATAAAGCTGCAACATTCTTATATGGGCAAGAATTTTTGTACGTAGCAATCGGTTTGTTATATTTTATTTTAGAGCATTGGAAAAGTAGAAACAGCTTTATCCTAAACACCTTATGTTTTCTTAATGTTTAGTACTGGAACATTTGTTTCACTTGTTCATACATTCTCAGTGGATCGTATTAAAGGAAGAAATTTCACATCTTGGTAAAATTTTATCTGCGTTATACCGATCTCCGCCTTCTTTTTGTAAGATGTGTTTCTTCTGGAATATTACTCCAGCACTGCTTAGGGCACCTACTTTTTCTCCCTATCTTTTCTTTCAATTTTCCCTTTCCAGAGTTTCTGATACTTTTTCATCCACTGTTCTTCTTGGCTGTTATGTATCAGGCACTTCAAACCGTCATAATATATCTGTCAGGATCTCTTTTTCCTTTCCAATGGTGGGCAAATTTCTTCCTTCAAATCGCAGTACCAAACCCATACACGGTTGACGAACATGCAGACATAATTCACAATGTGAGCGTCCTCCCTGTTTATTAAACGTCAACTTTCATAAATGTTAAACAGTTATATCTAGGAGCAATAGAATTCAAATAATTGACGGAAAACAAGTTTTCTCGTATTTTAGAATAATATGTTCTTGCAAAATTGTATATAAAATGATATGTTCGTGGGAATGTTGGATCAAATTCTAAGGCAGCCTTCCTTGAAAGTTAGCTACGGCGCGAGGTAGGCGAGTTCAAGTCCCTTGGCATAGTTCTCTCCACGTGACACAGATAATAGGTCTGCAAATTAGGTTAGGTTCGCTATAATACATACCAGGTGGCCCACCAGAGCCGACCCCACCATAAGTAGATAACCCTTCGTGCGTTAAAAGAGTTGCAGAAGTTCACGGTGGAAGAGAGGCCAGTGGCGTTGCTGCTTCTTAGCGGGATGTGAGGTGAGGGATGATACATAATAATAATAATAATAATAATAATAATAATAATAATAATTAATAATAATAATAATAATAATAATAATAATAATAATAATAATAATAATAATAATAATAATAATAATAATAATAATAATAATAATAATAATAATAATAATAATAATAATAATAATAATAATAATAATAATAATAATAATAATAATAATAATAATAATAATAATAATAATAATAATAATAATAATAATAATAATAATAATAATAATAATAATAATAATAATAATAATAATAATAATAATAATAATAATAATAATAATAATAATAATAATAATAATAATAATAATAATAATAATAATAATAATAATAATAATAATAATAATAATAATAATAATAATAATAATAATAATAATAATAATAATAATAATAATAATAATAATAATAATAATAATAATAATAATAATAATAATAATAATAATAATAATAATAATAATAATAATAATACATAAGAAACAAATGCAGCAAAAACATTAATAAGAAACGAAGAAATGCCAATGAAACATTGCATGCCCTCATGCTTGCTCTTTACAACCTCTAATTTAAATGCTAGACAATAGCAGCATATACAGGAGTGAGTTTATTCCCTGGAAAATAAAGATCTTGTAAGTAGAATGGGCTTTCCCAGTTGTTTATACTGTTATTGTTTATTACCACGAAGTACACATGCTCGTTCAATTGCCTCTTACCTCACGTCCCGCTAAGAAGCAGCAACGGCACTGGCCTCTCTTCCGCGTGAACCTCTGCAAATCTTTTAGCGCACGAAGGGTCATCTACTTATGGTGGGGCCGGCTCTGTTGGGCCACCTGGTACATTGGACGTTCATTTAAATTTTAGCAAGGCCTGTTCCAGAAGTGTTTACGCTCTGAACCTTCAAGAAAGGGTCTCAGGTAGACTAAAATAATCTCGGAACCAGATAACCGGTTGCTACTTCCAAACCGCACCTTGTATGTTCCTGACGGTCTCCCAATGTATGAGGCGACGAATGCACCGGCTCAACAAAAAGCTTGAAGTCCTTCGCCTTGCAGCTAGCGAGCGGTGCATATGCTGGCTAGTTGCCAAAAGACTGGCTTTGTCGTATTACATTCGTGTTATATCACAGCATTCCCGGCCCTACTAATAAAACTATTCGTACTAGAGGCATCCCTATTTGTGGAGTGCGTGTAACACTCGTCTCTTTGTAATGGAGAAATCTGGGTGGACAGACTTGTGATGAAAGTCCTATTTTGGTTACACTACGTCCACACCGTGAATGAAACCGTAATATCAATAGATGTAAAGTGCCAATTTAATAAATTGCAAATTAATGACTTTTTGTTCTGAAACATCACCCAACGAGTTTCGTACTCGAGCAGATACCTTCCTACAAATTCAGGAACCTCCAATTTTCTCACATTTCTGGTTTCTTCTTTGTCTCCTTGTATGAACTACTCGTATTTACTACTCTCTCTCTTAAAAATAATAGAGAATGTCTTATATGGGGTGGCAGGGGTATCTGGAATCTGAAATATATGTACAGAAAATGGGAGAAAGAGGAAAGGAAACGTAGTAAAACAGACGCAGTATTTTTACAGTGGGAGGGAGAAATGGCAAGACTGTGCTAGAAAGACGGAGAAAATCTAACGCATTTAACACAATAACGCAAGGAGTACTGCATTCAGCTAGTTTCAAAATAATTCAACATATTTATCAAGTTACAATTTTTAAATTACAATAGCAAATCCTAGTATTTCTCTTTACCATGAACTTCTGTTTTATGGAATACTGATATTCAGTTTCCATGGTTGTAATTTACATGACATGTTTCCCTTTAGCTTCATAATTATATTATTTTGATACAGTAAAGATAATTACGTGGACGGCACTTTATTTTAATATGTTTGGACTAATAGCGCGTATTATATAACTGCTACGTCATATCATAAATTAATAGGTATGCAACATTTTGGTATCATAAAGAAATATGCTGGAAACACATTGCACATTACAATCACCCCATACATTAATTAACTATGGCGAGCCAAATACATTAAAGCTTAAATGCGAAATGTTGGTGACATGGTAAAGCATTGTGTGAAAGTAGGACGAGCACATACCGGGTGGAAGGGAAATCATTACATTAATTTAAACCAGTGGTAGATCTCGGCATTTAGAACACATTTAGTATATTACGTTTTTGTCTCAGGCCATTTCCCACGGATATATTTCAGTTTTGTCGAAAATAAGTTGACAACACTGCAGACAGTGTCGGTGGTCACTTTCCGTAGCCCAGTATATAAACAAACAACGGAACGGTGCGCCTTGAAAACAAACTCAAATCCTGCCTTGTCCTTCCACGTTTACTGTGCGAGTGTAGGCCAATAACAAGCGTTAGCTCCCAAAACATTAAGCGAAAGTGAAAGTGCCGACTTATTTACATTCACAAACTAGGTCGATTCCCTGACCAACCTCAACTCTGTCGACTTATCTTACGTGTGAAAGAGCAGCTCGGAGTATTCCTTCGCGTCTTTTAAGTGATAATTTGTTTTGTAATCCTTTGTGATGGCCCATAATTACTACCGAAGCTATGTCAGAAATAAGTTACTTTATGCATCTTAAAGTAACAAACCGGTTATTTTTTGTACATTCTTCTCGAATTACGCGTCCAATTTGAATAAAAAATCGAAATCGTCTTATCAAAGAACAAAATGCCATTCGACTTTTTTGTTTGTAATGGTTCTATGAAGCACATATTAGAAGTAATGTAATCACTTCCCCTTTCAGCCTTTATACTGTATGAATGAATGAATATGGCTTTAGGGCGCTCAACTGCTATGGTCATTAGCGCCCAATACTGTATGTAGATTAACCTTGTCATTTCCAAAGGTAACAAAACTATAAATATAGGACAAATTATAAATACAGAGTGTATCAATAATGTGAAAATATGTAGTAAATAAATTCAGCTGACGTCCATGACGCAAGGCAAGGATTTGCGTTGCTCTATGAATTTGTAGCTCCACTCTCACTAACCTTCACGCGTCACGCAAAACTAAACTCTGTTGATTAGCAAATTCCATACATTATAGGGGAGCTAGGAGTAGCAGTATCAATGAGTTATGTTTTTTATACAATTACTTACATTTATGATTATGATTATTATTATTATTATTATTATTATTATTATTATTATTATTATTATTATTATTATTATTATTATTATTATTATTATTATTATTATTATTATTATTATTATTATTATTATTATTATTATTATTATTATTATTATTATTATTAATTCTTTGTTGTGATCACAGATCTAGAGCGTGCTAAAGTTCTAGAAGATTTACAATCTAAACATAACAAACATATCATAACATGTGACAACTCTCATAACCGACAAATCAAATTATGAAATACTTATTTCAATTGCACAAAATCACTTGATACTATATCAGAGAATAAGCTAATTAGGCAGTTGCATTCCCATTCTTGAAGAGTTAAAAATCGAGTTTACATCACACGGATTGTATGGTTTCAGGAATCTTGAAAATGACATTTAAATGTTTGTTAACCCTTTTACTGTAGATGTAGTCAATGTAAGAGTTAACTTGCAATGGGAACTCATAGAACTACAAGCAGATCTAGTGACAAATAGGTGCGGAGATATACTTTGCGCAGGCGTGTTCAAAGCACTGTGTAAGATAATATAAGTTGGTTTGAGAGAATTTGCAGCAATGGTTTGCTGTGAGCTTTTTTTTTACTTCTGATTAAAATAAAAATAAAAAAAAAAAGATATAGAAACTAAGATCTCGCGTTTCAGATAACCAGCTCTCGGCGCAACTGCATATTCATATTACAGATATTACGCCAGAGTTTGAACGTCTTCTCATACGAGATTCGGATGATGATAATTAGTGTGTGTAATTCCGATTTCACATAGTAAAAATATGACTACCTCTTTTCTGTTTGAAACAAACGCGGTGATCGTTAACTGTTTCAATCCGCCACTGTTAACAGTTTAAGAAACGAAGAAATTCCACAACCTGCAAGAATGTTACGCGGGTTGCGTGCACAGTGGATTCGGATTAGACACTATTCTGCTCGCCCCTGGTGTAAGATATGAAAGGGTGAAGAACTTCATAAGATATAAAATACTTAAGATACACATTTCATTTGTCCCAAATAAATCATAATTACAATTCGAGTAATTAAGAAGGGATTTTTCCTATGTAAAGGATAGTTAGGTTGGGAAAATTTATGGAACATTATCGCCTTGTATCCTAGTAGGCGACCAACTCAAGTATTACGTTTTGTAATAATTCAACTTGCTTACAGACAGAAGGACCGAAAGACACATGCGGAACAAATTTTAATAAGACTTATTCTGATAAAAGTTCGATATAGAAAGTTTCCAATATTAATTTTCTATGTTAGATCCAATGGGATATATGCACACACCAAGCTGTAACGTGCAGAAATGCATTGGCTTCACCAAAGTTGTAAACATGCTCTTTCGAATTTCAGGCCGTGGCGACCGAACTCTCATAGTTAAAATGCTTAATCTCCTTCTCTGCAATTCAAATGAGGGTTCTTAGGACTCTTAGCTACAGCACTTCACTGACAAGTATAAGAGGTGATTACGAAAACGGTTATGTTTTAGATTATTAAATAAAATTGTGAATTATTGGTATTTAAGGTATTAAAACGGAACAAGGTTGCGATTTATCCATAACTGAAGCTAAGCAGACCAATGTTTCCGAAACTCTGGAATGGCTGCTAGCCAAAAGTAAAATATGGTGTGATCAAATATATGTGTAGGTAACAGAATTCAACACGATGTTCGGGAAACAAATTCGGGGTTTCATTTAATTGTTTCATTGTCATTAGAGATTAAATAAAAGTACAAAGCAATCTTGTGCAGTAGCCGTAACGGTATTAATATTTTCATAGATGATTTTTCTATGAATTGAAATATTTTTATTGTAATAAATTCAGAAAGCGCTCAGATACACAGACGTGCCCGGACTCCGCCTAAGGTATTAAATACCTATATATTTAAGCATAGTCTTCCTCTGAGATCTGGGGTTAACATATTAGCCTCTGGTTCCCATGTTGCGGAAGGTGGAGGGTAATGGATTTTTTTCGGGTGCTAAAATCCTTAGCAAGGCTTCCTACGGAAGGGAAGTAAAGTCGGTGGTTCCGTGTCGTTGATTTACTGCACGTAAAAGAACCTCAAGGCTGGTAAAAAGGCCTTCGAGCAAAATTAAGTGATCTTTCACACCCAATACGTATAGAGAGGGGCGCTGAAACCCACAGCAGTTAAAAACCGTCCATAAATTTAAATAAATAAATAAATAAATAAATAAATAAATAAATAAATAAATGAATGAATGAATGAATGAATGAATGAATGAATGAATGAATGAATGAATGAATGAATGAATGAATGAATGAATGAATGACTGACTGACTGACTGACTGACTGACTGACTGACTGACTGACTGACTGACTGACTGACTGACTGACTGACTGACTGACTGACTGACTGACTGACTGACTGACTGACTGACTGACTGACTGACTGACTGACTGACTGACTGACTGACTGACTGACTGACTGACTCACTGACTCACTGACTCACTGACTCACTGACTCACTGACTCACTGACTCACTGACTAACTGACTAACTGACTAACTGACTAACTGACTAACTGACTAACTGACTAACTGACTAACTGACTAACTGACTAACTGACTAACTGACTAACTGACTAACTGACTAACTGACTAACTGACTAACTGACTAACTGACTAACTGACTAACTGACTAACTGACTAACTGACTAACTGACTAACTGACTAACTAACTAAATAACTAAATAAATAACTAAATAAATAACTAAATAAATAACTAAATAAATAACTAAATAACTAAATATATAACTAAATAACTAAATAACTAAATAACTAAATAACTAAATAAATAAATAAATAAATAAATAAATAAATAAATAAATAAATAAATAAATAAATAAATAAATAAATAAATAAATAAATAAATAAATAAATAAATAAATAAATAAATAAATAAATAAATAAATAAATAAATAAATAAATAAATAAATAAATAAATAAATAAATAAATAAATAAATAAATAAATAAATAAATAAATAAATAAATAAATAAATAAATAAATAAATAAATAAATAAATAAACAAATAAACAAACAAACAAACAAACAAACAAACAAACAAACAAACAAACAAACAAACAAACAAACAAACAAACAAACAAACAAAGAAACAAATAAATAAATAAATAAATAAATAAATAAATAAATAAATAAATAAATAAATAAATAAATAAATAAATAAATAAATAAATAAATAAATAAATAAATAAATAAATAAATAAATAAATAAATAAATAAATAAATAAATAAATAAATAAATAAATAAATAAATAAATAAATAAATAAATAAATAAATAAATAAATAAATAAATAAATAAATAAATAAATAAATAAATAAATAAATAAGTAAAACAAATAAAAAAAATAAAAAAATAAAAATAAATGAAAGAAATAAAAGTAATTTCAACTTAGTATTTAAGCATAGGTGAATGATAATGCATGGCCTCTTTAGATATTTATCAAAGCTGTGTGTGTGTTATTCGCTCTGGTTATCTTGGACATCTTCAATTCGATTAACAGTCTCAAATATTAGCAGGCTGTGCTTAGGGGTGCATCGGTACGTCTCTAGCTCCTATATTTTCACGCTTCTTTCACACAATAATTATCTCAGAAGCTGCTTTATTTCCCCACACTCACCATTAAATGCAAGCAGTGTTCTTACTTGAAAAGCAATTGCATTGTTCTGAAAAATAGTCAAAGCTTTTATATTTTAATTACATTCATAGAAGAGATGACAATTCAAAGCGTCGACACTCAGCACTTACAAGTGGAGTTTAATTTATTATCTTCAACACTTCGTTAAACCTAACTCATTACTTTCCCTACTTCATTTTTTCTACTTATGTACCTAAAACCAACGTTGTTGACACTACAAGATTAATGCAGCTAAAACTCAAGAAAATAAGAGGATATAAGGAAAGTATACACATTCTAAGTATAACACGAGTTAATTACCCCCTACCCTCAAATACAGTAGCTCCTGAAACGTTTAATCATCCCTTAAAATCTCACAAAAGAATTAACGGGGAGCAAACTTTAATTTTTAATATGCAGAAAGAACAAGCTAAATTACAATTTACCTGTCCCAGCGTTTCTGAAAATTCTTCATCTTATTGGTTTTAAAACCTTTTTGAAAATGGCTAGTGTTTACAAAATTAACCACATACAGTTAGCTAAGAAAACTGTTTAGTGTAATACCGGAAATTATGATGATTTTTTTTTCTGATGAAGGAAACAAATCTTGATGTCGTGAATTTAAACGTTTTTAACAAACTTCTTTTCATTAACACCTCATTTTTATACCTTCACAAATTTACTTCTGTGTAAGTTTAAATCATATGTCTATTTAATGGTGCAATCGTCTTCCTCAAATCTTAACGCTTTTATTTAACTTAATGTGGAGATATCAGTAATCAATTTAAATTGTGTTACTGTATGAATATTTATTTCCATGACTATAAGTGAAACTTCTAAATCTTGCAGCTTTCATACAAATGTTTTCGAAATTTTGTCACATACTGACCACAGGTACATTTTAAATTGCATGCAGACTAAATACAATTTCATTTTATTTATTTTGATGACAATTTAATCCTACTTCATTTTAGTATCAAATGAATTGTTTTTCTGTTATAATAAAATCCTTTCACAATTTTCTTCATACAGATATTTAAATACTTTTGGAGAAACATGATATTTTGCTTTTGTTGTGTTAATTAATCAGGTGTTCCACAGGACTATGAAATATACAAAAATGTCACACATAATTTTATTCCTGTTCTGATTGTTTTAGAGAAAATCTTATGTGTTGCACTCACATGACTTTCTCTACTCTTGTACTAACCATTCTTACAAACTCTTATTCATATATCTTCTTCGTGTTAGTTAAGATAAACGTTTGTACAAATTATGTTATTGCTCACTTCCTTGTAGGTGCAAGGGGAATATCAGAATACAGTAGGCTTTATGGAATAGTCAAATCTTTTAAAGTTTTGAGATTCCGTTCTCTTTGCACACTTAACATATAAAAAACTGAACATCGATGGTCCATTTCACGAAAGTTTTTAAGTTTTCCGAAACTCACACACATAACAAGGAATATCTCCGAAATGGTTCACCCTACAAGAAAATTTATTAAGAGATAAATTGTGTATTTTAGTAAGATCTACATTTTGGTGCAGTAATATTTGGTCTACCTCTAATGGTTTACCAGTTATGCAAACGTCGTCCTGAGCAAATATGCCTACAGGGGCTCTAGCCAGAAAATTCAAGGTATGTTTCATTTGGCATAAGAATGTCTCAAACATATGACATTTTAATCAAAATCGTTTGAGCCACTTTCAAGAAAATCTAAATGTTCGAAAAATTGTCCATGTAAAGGGTAGTATAGGGTGGGGCTGTTTTCTTCAAAGTCTTCGTGTAGCATCCTTGAAAGACATTAAATGTAAATACCAAATTTGCTTTTTAATCGACTATTCGTATTTTAGCTATGCTGTCCACAGACTGACACACACACACACACACACACACACACACACGCGCGCGCGCGCTCGCGCGGATTTTTTTCTAAAAATGCTTTCTTTTTCGGATTCAGGAGGCCTCAAAACATATATTTCTGGTGAAATCTCGACATCGAATTTTTGGGTGGAATACAATACTTCCTTCTTCTTACCAGCAGAGAAAGTAAAAATGAAAAATATATGTATTTAATATAATTTTTATGAGAATTGATCTTCATTGCTCAAATTAGTTATGTCATATTGTGAGCTATTTAAAAGTATAGCAGGAGCCATATGCCTGTTTCTAAGATCATTCAGTCTGAGGTTTTGCGGAAAATTTGAACAAGATTGTTGACAAACTAGAGCGCGTGGGACATTTTTAATACGCAAAAGAAGAAAATCAGAATCCAGTAAAGCCATTGGAAGGAAATATAGGCTATTAGGCCCTGTGTTTTTGAGTAACTTTCAATAATCTCATAGATCCAGATTATTATATTGGCTAGGAAAAACAACGTGCAAAATATTGTAGAGTAGAAAGGTTCCATATTATGTTCCATATATTTGGTTCCATATATACCATCACTACTTCCTTATGGGCGTTTTACCGAAATTCTTAGTAAGTGAATAGCACGGAGGAGGGTGCTCTCCCTTTGTTGTTCGACCGAGCAGTGGTGTATGTTAGGGACCCTAGAAATAAATTTTTAGGGTAAAATGACATTTTCAATATTTTAATATCTTATAAATATTTTATACACATTCTGTGAATCATTCTTAGCAAACATGTTTTCCTACCCGATATTTTTGAAAGTTCTGCGACATGTTTAAGTCACCCGTTTGCTTCATTTTAACCACGCTGGGGTGCACCACACTGGTGCTTTTTTCAGTTTTGCGTTTTGTATGGTATGTATTCCTTACATTTCAGTTTTGTTCTGATTAGTGTGTACATTTTCGTGCATAATTTCAAGCGGGTTATCTAAAGATTCAAATATGCATTTGATGATTGTTTTATTCATTGGCTAAAAAAATAATTTATGCTGAAAAGAAAATAAATTTTAAGAACAAACTCATAAAAACAAAAATATATTTTTCTGCAACTACATAATAACATAAATTTCAATGAAATACTTTAATTTATTTTCAGTTTACTTAAGTATCAGAGAATGCCATTAATATAGTTCTCTGAAAAATGTAAAAGTGGTTTTAAATAATGAATTTGTTTCGCTACTTAAAAGTATTTAATTCTACGTCTAACAAACTGTTTAAACTAGAACATTGAGTTTTTGCAAAACCGTTTCTTTATTTATTCATACTAAGTGTACCAACTTTCAAGTAAATAGATGCAAACTTGAAAAATATAGAAAATTCAGTTCCAGTGCCCATTAACTAACTGACGCGATATATAAAAATATTGCAGAGGTGCATTAGGGAGAATGTGGGTATGTGGGAAGCCTATTTGCCATTTGAAGACATTGCTCGAAGTTATATATTGATATGTGAATAATCTAGAACTATGCACGTAAAACACAATGCCACTGTATGGCCGGAAAGGTAAACAGAAACACACACGTCCTGTGAAGACCAGTAAAATGCCTCCCGAAGCTGCGAGGATGACAAATGGAAGTTTGATATGTACAAAGAGTTCAGTGCAGTAATGGTAAGCTTCTCATTGTGTACAAGTACTCAGTATTTTAGACAGTATGCATATACACATCATGGTAGATGTTTACATTTCATTTTGACTGACAAATGAACATGTTTCATAAAGTCAGATTTCAATTATGTTCATGCAGCGCTCTTGTTATTATATGCATCCACGACCAAATGTTCCTGTACTTAAAATTCTTATTCTGGAACTTGCTTTCTACTCTAGAATTTACTGTAGGTTATTTTCCACGCTCTGAATAATGATCATCCTCTATGACGGGGTTATAAATACGAGGGGCACCGAACGCACCTTACATTTAAAGCTACCTATATGTAGACTTGTCATATTGTTTGTTGCAATTTTACATAATGGTCGCTAGGTTCCTTATGCTACTGTTGAGTACACATGTCTCATCAAACAGAGCTAGAGTGAACTGCACTTAGAAGCGCATTTTCATTATCGTTGAATGTATATGGATATTTAAATTGAAGGGACAGTTTGATTAGACAATTTATAAATTGTTCAAGCAGTGAAAACATAGAGAAAGTATTGCTCTTGAAGTCACTATGGTTAATATAAGAAATTGCGGCGGGGGCTTAGAATGTCGAACGACAGGTAATCTTCCGTGCCTAGGCCCATGACTGAGCAGCGCCCTGCAGTATGGTTGAGGCGAATGGATACTAAGGGCGACCGGAACGTTGCCACGACAGAGCAAGTGGCAGGGTCCCTACATTCTCTCAGTTATAAGCACTCCGGCATAGACTGGCTAAACTCCCCGACCCCTCGGGGGGCCCAAAAACCAGTGGCTTACCTTCCAATCCGAGGACGAGATTGCCAGAGCGCATTTGTTCCCCTGCCGTGCAGCTGCCGCGACGCTCTCCAACGCTTCCAACCCTGAAAGAAACCTAGCGGGATGAAGGGTGAAATGAAATAATTTGTGTAACGAAATGAAGGGACAAGGAATTCTGAGGATATGCAAATTCTTCCCAGCATTCGCTTGGCGACCCGAGGAAACCTCCGGAAAAAACCCATGGGTCAGAAAGTTTGGTTGGGGATTGAACCCGTAACCTCTCGAATGCGGGCCACAGACGCTACCGCCTGAGCCATTCTGCTTGGTGCGGTTTAGCTTATCACCACTATTGATTTATTTAATTCAGGTAGAAGAAGGGGAAATGTTAAAAATTGAAAAGGAAGACACCGTATGAAACTATTTCCATCATGTAAGTATACAAGGTATCCTATGAGAAAACTGCAAACAGAGGTTCTGGTTGTCGCTAATATGAGAAGGTATGCAAACGCAAGATCATCGTCATGATGTAATTTGAATATCGGGAATTTCCCTATATCAGGTTCCTTTGACGTGAGGTATGTTATACATCAAGTAGATGTATAGGCCATGATATTATCAGATGGTATTACAGGGTAACTTATGAGGAACTGACACATTTATTTCCTTAATTGTTTCAAAAGGAGTTATGCTAGAGACAACCTGTTTTACCTGAAATGAAGGGGAATTTGGGAGACTATTTACCTATATAGCAAATGCTGAAAATGTCCTCCATCCTGCATAAAGCACAACTCAACATGTTCCATGTTGCTCATCACTCGTTGGAGGACTCTGTTGTCCATAGCTTGAATTTCCTGTGCAATGTGCTTCAGATCGTCCAATGTCTGGGGACGTGTGACATAAACCCTGTCTTTTAAGTAACCCCATAGAAAGAACTCCGGCGATGTCAAATCCGGTGGCCACAGGTTCCTGAAAATTATCCGGTCATCAAATAAACTTTCAATTAGTTCCATGAGCTCATTTTATGTATGGTATGTACATTGTCATCTGTTTCAGGGTTGTAGGACTAGGTGATGGTGTTCGGCAGGTTGAATTCCGTTTATTTTAGAAGTTTCTACTTGGCGTCAGTTGGGGGCTGTTCAGTCAGGATCACCTATAACGGGGGTCTTTTGGGCTTAAGGGCTTATGGGTGGAGTTGGTAACATTAGAGACTCCGTCCATGCTTGTGCGCGTCATCCTAACCCGTCAGGTCCCGAGGTAGAAGCACAAAGGTCCGGGAACTTAAGTGCTGTGCTCTGACCAGGTTTAGTGCCCCTGTATTTGTTCAAACCTTCATTCCCCTGAACTTGATTTCATCAAGCATTCATCAAGCTGCAAGTGGGGTCAGTGAAGTATCACCTTAAATTTTCAAAAGGCAGTAATGGATAGTAGACAGAACTCTTCAGTACAGTGGGCTTTCATGGGAAACACTTTTGTCAATTCTTACTCTTTCGAGGAGGAAAGCATTTCTATTTTTGTTGTGGCTGAAGTTGTCTAGTTGCTTGCACAAAACATGTAGCAGCTCGCTTGCGAGCACGTACAGTAGGCACCATGGCATTCCTCTACACCTTAAAGCTTTCTCGATTGGAAATCCATCACTATTGGTAACGGAATTAAAGTATTTATAAGCAATCCTTTATGCTTATTCCACTTGCCACAAAAATTAGGAAACTAAACGGTAGATTTCATTGGATTGTGCATGGCCTTCTGAGCTTCCTTTAAACCTTATCAATATGAATGCTGTTACTACCTGTATTTTTGTACAGAACTACCTTGAGAAATATAATTTATAACCAATTGAAATTATTGAGTGGATGGTTGCGGCAAGAGGAAACACACCTAACCAGTTCAAACTCAAGGCCAATTTCATGTCCAGTATTGCAGCTTTTCTCCTTAAAGATCCAAGCAAGATTCTTAGCTATACTCAAATTCAACATAAATTAATTTTTTGCCTACGGATAAAAGAAGAATTGCTTTTACTTTGTTTACTATGCATAGCAGGCAGGTAAAGTATTGCATTGTTCCCAAATATTGATATCGATATATGAATACACATTTAGGAACTCCTGAATCTAAAGAAAGCCAGCTTTAGAAAAATATATGTGTCTGTGTGTGTGTTTGTCTGTGTGTGCGTGTGTGTGTGTGTGTGTGTGTGTGTGTGTGTGTGTGTGTTTAGGTGTGCGAACAGCATGATTCAAAAACGAAAAGTTCAGCATTTTGTAGCATGCGTCATGGAGATTTTCTGTAGTAACACCACAAGAGGATTTCATATGACGATAATTTTGCAAGTGGTAGGCGCGAGAAAAATTACGCCAAATATAAAAACCTCTAGTGGTATTTGTTTAGACCATTCCATGAATTAATTAATAATTCATTTATTTAATACTATGTAATATTGTCATGAGTAGGGTTATGCTATGCATTATCCCATGCTTAAGTTTCCCTACTCAACGACTCGGGAACGTAACTCAGATGGGCTTACCTTGGTATGGAAGAAGGACGAGGGAAAACTTGGACGGGTAGCGGGATCTCTCCGCGTGAAAAGAAGTTTGTTCATCGTTAAACATGTGTATTCGCATTGAACATACAAAAGAGACTACTGATTACTGACCTGCTACACATTGTACACATCGCTTACATCTTCCATGTCCCGGGCCTAGAAGCGTGGCGCAGCTCACAACCTTCCACTTTCACTGACCGCCAAGAAGAGAGCGAGCCCCACAAAACAACCCCCAAGCTGTCCTTGCAGGTTGGCTCCCTTCCCCTCCCCTGCACATCTTTCAAGGCCACCAACCCACTCCCAAGTAAATCCCACGGCATTTGCGAGGTACGCCACACTTCCCCCGGGTCCACAAGAGTTGACGTCCCCGTCAACAGAACAAATTTATGCAGAACAATATCACATCACAAAAGCAAGCATAAAAATAGCGGTATTAGACAACCAAAAATCATCGTCCCATATAAACAATAGCACTGTGGGTATTAGGGGTCATCTACAAAACATTGCCATACAGTTTTTTTTTTTTTTTTTTTTTTTGTTTTTTTGTTTTGTTTTGTTTTTGTTTTGTGGACCATCAACCATCCTACAAACGCACTGGTACAGTCTTGAAGTTTATGGATATGGCCGCACTAGTCACTCACTGTTTAATACAGAAAACAACTTTAACCATTTGCTACACACTGACCGCTGCTTTATAGTTCACTGGCACTACGCAGTCTTGGTCAGTCACCTAGTAGCCTGTGCTGGGGAGGAAATGTTATTCCACTACCACAGCTGATGAGTAGAGTACACCTAGGGTGCACAATTCACTGGGGTTGCCTTCCGACTGCAGGGTACTGGTTGCACCATGGCTGGTACGCATGGGGTGCTGTATATGTGTTGAGTGGGTGCAGTTCTCTATGGCTGTATTGGTGCATTGGACTGCCGTGCCAATATCCAGAGTTGTGTGTGCACTTGGTTTTCACAATGGTGGGTCCACCCGTATCCGGATTCATAGTAGAAAGTTGTCCCACAGAGCATGTCTTAACAAACATGGCAAAAATACATATGTATACAGGAGCTTTAATCTACCTAATACTAACTCGAGACACAATGCTAATCAGCCACTCATACATCACACAATACATATAAGCCAATATAAACTTTCAATGATCACACAATACATATAAGGCAACAAACTTTCAATGATCACACAATACATATAAGGCAACAAACTTTCAATGATCACACAATACATATAAGGCAACAAACTTTCAATGATCACACAATACATATAAGGCAACAAACTTTCAATGCATGCCAATATCGAACATAAGGTTAGGTTAGCTTAACAAGGCTGAACAATGATATAAAATTTCATAAAACATGTGCACCTGTAAGTTACCATAGCGATTACTCACGACGCATAGCAACTTGTACCTAAATAAAATGAGCTCACAGAAAACAGGGATCCCCACACAAAACATAGGACATAGAACCTAAAGATTAGTAATCCAGCTATCTACATGCACAGACAAAAGTTTGTTAATTACCACACACTAATTACTACTGCCGTCCAGACTTATATCCTCAATTTACAGTCTCCATTCATGCATCTAGCCATGCTCACGTAGAAAATAGCATTAAGAATAAAATTAATTTGTTGTGTTTGGCTATTGACATTGTTTAAATGGTACATAAACAATTCGAGTACTGGTATCCGCAAAACATCCCTAAGTCACATCATCTGCAACATAGTGGAAAGGAAAACAAATTAGGACAAAATGAACGCTTAACTTTAAATTTGGAATGGCAGTGACATATTGAATACAATAAGATTTACAAATACTTTTATAGCATACCTTTCCATGCTTCCATCTCTGGACCTCAATACCTACATAACCGAAGATCCCTTATGAAGTCCAATTAAAAGAAACACGTCTGGGTCAATACGTACGTTGTAGGAACACTATGAAGCCGAGACATATGCTCTTCCTTTACATTTATTCAAACCTTGCCTTAACGCAATGGTGGCTCTTTATTCAGCTAAACCATTCCACAAAGCTAAAACTCACATGCAATCAAACATAGAAGGCTCATTAGTAACAGTGCCACAAAAGCAAGCATATCGGTGTAACCCACAAAGTCCAAAACAAACTTCATTAAAACAATTTCTATAAGCAAATTGTCAAATGTCAGAAAATCCCCTTTCAAAAAGAAATCAATATTACATACACTAGGGCCAACCATATATAATTAATGCAAATAAATTTAGTAATAATGGAGTGCCGTTAATACAAGCACTTTTATACTCCTGCAAGACCCAAAACATCAGGTCAAAAAAATAAAACTTGACCAAGTTATAAAACAATGGAAGCATCAAATTGTTTACACAATCTAGGAGTCCAGTAGTAATTAAACCAATCCATTCAGTATGGTCATGATGCTGTGAATCAAGAAATCATTAAAAGCAGAACATGCTGTTACAATACACGAATTCAGTATATAGCCTCATAATGGAGCCACGTAGGGTACATATCAGCAAGTCCAACAAACTGTAAAAAGAGATCCGAATACTTTGCTGTAAAATACGTTTCATCCAGCAAAATTTATCACACTAGCTCTGCATTCAAGGTTACATAACAGCATCTCCCTGAAGCAAACACATAGCACCCTTGCAGCAAATTACATCAGACATCCAAGCTACTACACAAATTTTATTACAACCACTACACATTGAAAGACAAAACAATTCACAGCAGCATAAGCATAAAAGATTTAGTGATGCTCCAATTATTTATCTTACACTCCATACCCAGTCACTCAATATTACTATTGTATGTCCAACATTCAGAATTACTACTATAATTAGAGACATTTACAGCAACAACTTAGGTACGACGGCCTGAAAACTCATTAAAAGAATGTTATATTAAACACAACATCACTTTACACTATAAAAGCTAGATGCCCAACATAATCACTGTGTGGTACTTAAATTTTGGATCTTAAAACTTCCAAATATTACACCATTGTTAGCACAGGAAGTTCTTAATGATGGTAATAAATTTCATTGATTTTTAATACCCTGAAAGAGATCAGAGCACATGATACAAATTTCCATCTCAAAGGTGGTATGGGCCTGTGGGATCATAATAAGGATGAATGCGTGACACATGAACTGACTGCTGTTTAGCTCTAGGAGCATTGGGGCGTCGCACTGCATATGTCACTGGTGTAATCTGCTTCACAATTTCAAAAGGACCCAAATACCTGTGGAGGAGTTTAGTACATTTGCCCTTTTTCCTGATGGGTGTGAAAATTTTAACTAACTGACCCACATTGAACTGGACATCTCTATGTTTTTGATCATACCTAGCCTTTTGTTTTTGCTGTTCCTGATTAATATTGTGAATGGCAAGTTCACGTGCCTTCTGCAGATATTCAAGAGTTTTCCTAACAAACACATCATTAGAAGTGGCTTGAAGTTGTACCTGATGTGGCAATGCTGGTTTTCTTCCATACATGAGGAAGAATGGGGAATATTTTGTGGTAGCCTGCACTGAAGAATTATGTGAAAAAATTACATATGGGAGAATAGTGTCCCAATTTTTCTGGTTTTCATCCACAAAGTGACTTAGCATATTTAACAGCGTTTGATTAAACCTCTCTGTGAGGCCATTACAAGCCGGATGATATGCACTAGTGAAATGTGGGGAAATAGACAAAGATTTCAGCAATTCCTGGGTGACATCACTTAGAAAAACTGAACCCCTATCAGACAACAATGTGGCCGGGGTACCATGGTGACAAATAATTCTGTGAAGGATAAATTTAGCTACATGAGGTATAGTAGCAGCTGGCAAAGGAGCAGCTTCTACCCAACGGGTGGCACACTCTGTTGCCACTATGATATGTTTGTTACCCGAACTGGATCTAGGGAATGGGCCAAGAAGGTCAATGCCCCAGCGTTCTCCAATATTTGTCACTGGTAAGGGCTGTAATAGGCCAGCAGGTTTTTGGTTCTTGGGGCCTTTACGGGACTGACAACTGGGACATGTTTTAATAAAATTTTCAATGTATTTTTTCATACCAATCCAGTAGTATCTGGAATGAATTTTGCTGAAGGTTTTAGAAAAGCCAAGGTGGCCAGACAACGGATCATCATGACAAGAGGACAGAATTTCATGTTTCAAGGACTCTGGGATAACGAGTAAATGGAGGGACCCTGTAGAACCAGCATTTTTTCTATATAATACATTGGATTTCAAAATATACGTAGCAACTTGTCTTCGCAATTTAGGCGAGGCCTGAGTATCGTCAATCAGAGCATTAATAATGGGTTGTAAAAGCGAGTCGGCCTTTTGTTTCTCTGCAACTTCAACAGGGGATAATAAACATGTTATTACTTCGTCCAGCTGCTCAACCTGATGCTCTTGGGGTTGCCAAACTGGGAAGCGAGACAACGTGTCTGCCTCATGGTGTTTCTTTCCTGATTTGTAGCAAATTGTATAATCGAACTCTTGTAGTTTTAAACTCCATCGAGCCAAACGTCCAGTGAGGTCTTTTAGGTTATTTAAATAGCACAATGAGTGGTGATCAGAAACAATATGAACCTTGTAGCCATACACAAAAGTTCTAAAATGTGTTAGGCCAAACACAATAGCCAACAATTCTAACTCCGGAACACTGTAATTTCTTTCACATTTTGACAGTGTTCTGGAAGCATAAGCGACAGGTTTGAGCACATTATCAATGTTCTGCAATAAAATGCACCCCACGCCCACACCACTAGCATCTGTATGGAGTTCGGTATAAGCACCTGAGGTATAATGTGCAAGAACTGGTGCAGATGATAAGGAATCTTTTAATTTTTGAGAAGCCTGTTGCTGCTCTAGACCCCACAGGAATGTTTGACTTTTTCTAGTGAGCTGTATTAATGGCTGAGCAATGTTGGCGTAGTTTTGGACAAAACGCCTATAGAAATTGAACAGGCCTAAAACTTTCCTTACATGCCTAACATTGTTAGGTTGAGGCAAATTCTGAATCACTGTAACTTTGTCTGCATCTGGGGAAATTCCTTCTTTGGAAACCTCAAAGCCAAGGAGCTTAATTCTGGTCATGCCAAAGAAGCATTTTGCAGGTTTCAACTTAGAATTAAACTGTTCCAATCTTTGAAATACAGCCTCCAGATGTTCCAACAATTCATCAAATGATTTAGCATACACCACAATATCATCAAGGTATGCAAAAGCCTTTTTAAGGTTAAGATCACCTAGCAATTTATCTGCACAGTAACTAAAAAATCGTGGAGCATTAGCCAATCCAAATGAGAGACGTTGAAATTCAAGTTGACCTTGAGGTGTCACAAAACTTGTGTACTTCTTAGAGTCCTCTTCCACTGGGACCTGAAAGTAGGCCGAGAGCAGGTCCAGTGAGCAAAACCAAGTGGCATTATTCAAGGCACTCAAAAGGTCATCTATAATAGGCAAGGGGAAAGATGATGTGACTGTTACAGCATTTAACTTCCTATAATCGACACAAAATCGCATAGAGCCATCTTTCTTTTTAACCAGCACAACTGGTGAAGCCCATGGGGACTGTGATTCTCTAATAATACCTGCGTCTTGCATTTCTTGTACTTGTTTTGCAATGATTTCCTTCTGTTTATAAGGGACCCTATAGGGTCTTTGCTTAATTGGTTTGGGGTCAGAGACCTTTATTTAAAATTCCGCTACATTGGTTGTGCCTAAATCCTGTAAAGAGGTAGCAAAAGTATGAGAATATTTAAGTAACAATTCATGAAGCAGGTTCTTTTGTAGATCTGAAAGAGCATTGTTTACATTGAAATCAAAATTAGGGGCTTTCAAAGTTGTGACATCCTGAGGTGATATAGAGCTGCCTTGCACGAAGGCAATATCTTGCACTTGGGCCAAAACTGTTTTAGCAGATAATGTTTTAGGTTCTGCTGACGAGTTATGAACTGGGACAAAATACTCATTACTAGGTTTAGCCACCATTGAAGGGATTGAAATTTGCTTTTTGTGCATGATACTTGAGGAGGGCTCGAACATAACATCATGGTGAACAGGTTGTGACAACTGGACAGCTACATTACAGACTGAAAATGGCTGTATTTGGACATCCTCTTTAACAAAAACTTTGTTAACTAGTTGTGATATATCATCATCAGGTAAAGGGTGGAGAGCGATATCTGAACCTGGTAACATTTGATGTGTTACGATTGGCATTGTGCAAACTTCATCATCTTTAACATTAATTGTAATGTTGCCCTTAGCATAATCAATAATGACATTATGAGCACTCAAAAAATCATTCCCTAAAATAAAATCATGTGCAAGGTCCTTGATAACCAAAACATCCTCCTGGAAATGAAAATCATTAATAGTGAATTCAAGCAACATATGATAAGGTGCATCTAAAAGCTTGTTACCCGCAGTGCGAAGCAGAGCTTCTACGGGCTTCAGTTTAGAGATGTCCTTTACATGTGCAGCATTTACAATGCTGACTGCGTTGCCAGTGTCCAATAAAATCTGGACGTCGCTGTCATTCACCACACCTGGAACTTGCAACACCTGGCCTAAAGGACGAGAAGTAGCAGAAACATTTGATGTCTGTAAAGATTCTTTGGAGGTCATGGGGGGCCGTTGTAGGCTGGGCGCCGGTAGTTTTTTGACTGCCGAGGGGGTTGTTGTTGCCAGCAATTGCGTGCAATATGCCCTGGTTGGTTGCATCTGTAGCAGACAGTTTGTGCTGTATTAGTATCTGCAGCATAGTGATGTGGTGGCCTAGGCATCTGGGAATGCTGCGCCTGAGTCGCCTGTAATCTAGCAAGTTGGTTAGTTAACATGTCTACTTTGTTGTACAAAGTAGTAACTAAATCCTGTGTAGGTGGTGGTGGAAGAGAATGGTGAGGCATAAGTGGTGGCAGAGATGGAACTGCAGCAATATCTGTCGGCTGGAACATCTGTGATTGTGCAAACATAAAGTTATGTCTATGCTGTACATAGAAGTCTGCTTTATCTACTCTTTTAATTGCTTGGAGGACCTCCTCAACAGTTTGTAGATTCATCGGACATACAATTTTAACATACTGTGGTTTAATACCTTTAAACAAATTCTTAATTTGCTCTAATTGGGACATGTGTGGGTTAACCTTATCACACAAAGCCAACACATCATAGATATAACTAAGGACATGTTCCGAGTTAAGTTGTACTCGTTGGCGGAGTTTAATTGCCAAAACTTCTTCCTGGTGGGCAAGTTGAAAAGCTGTAATAAAAGCTGCTTTTAAAGTATGCCAATCGTATCTGGGGTTTCTGTGGCAAAATGTTTGGTACCAATTTAATGGAGTGCCTTTCAAATAACAAGGCAAAAATTGTAGCTTCTGTGCGTCTGTCCACGAATTAGCATTTGCGACCATCTCAAAATTTGCTAAAAAATCATGCACCGATTCAGTGCTATCAGTACCATATGTAGGTGGTTCCATGATAGGTTTGGAAACTACAGGTGCCAAAGTACTCATCGTATTTGTTACTGCTGTCTGTACTAATGCCAAAATATCTGTACTTGTGCTTTCAATACCAGTTGAACTAGAACTGGTAGATTCTGTCTCAGAATTAGGTACTGCAGGAGGGTCAGACCGTTGACTAACTTGGTTTCTTAAAGTCATACTCAATCCCAACTATGTAATTAAGTATTAAAAAAATAAGCGCCAAGTATTTGAAGTATTACAAGACGGATAAAAAGCAACTGTTGAGCACCATAAAATATCGATAATGGAACACCTAGGGGAAAGTTAAACAGCAATTTTCTCAGTATCACACAACAAATACTTAAAAAAAAATAAATAAATAAAATAAAGACGCACTATCACAGCACTTGATCTAAAAGTTAATTCCGAACCTTCTAAACAAATCCCTCGTAAATCAGACAATATCAAAGACAATATTCAACATAATTTTCACTTAACATATTTGAAACAAAACCCACTAAATTAAGATATCGCTTTCATCATGGTACTTTGAACACACGCGGTCATAAAAGGTTCGAAGATGGCGGTTAGCCGAGACACAGAAAGCACATGGCAAGAACAGGTTTCTTTTTCATTTTTTTTTAAATAAATTTTAGGCGCCTCCACCAATTGTCATGAGTAGGGTTATGCTATGCATTATCCCATGCTTAAGTTTCCCTACTCAACGACTCGGGAACGTAACTCAGATGGGCTTACCTTGGTATGGAAGAAGGACGAGGGAAAACTTGGACGGGTAGCGGGATCTCTCCGCGTGAAAAGAAGTTTGTTCATCGTTAAACATGTGTATTCGCATTGAGCATACAAAAGAGACTACTGATTACTGACCTGCTACACATTGTACACATCGCTTACATCCTCCATGTCCCGGGCCTAGAAGCGTGGCGCAGCTCACAACCTTCCACTTTCACTGACCGCCAAGAAGAGAGCGAGCCCCACAAAACAACCCCCAAGCTGTCCTTGCAGGTTGGCTCCCTTCCCCTCCCCTGCACATCTTTCAAGGCCACCAACCCACTCCCAAGTAAATCCCACGGCATTTGCGAGGTACGCCACAATATTCATGGTGATTTAAAGGCAAGCAACTTACAATTATATTCATACATTTCAATTTAGATTTATATTCACAGTTGCCACTACAACTAATTCAGTAGGCGGCGAGAACAACAACAACAACAATTTTTGCGCTTAATTGAGGGAAATGAGGAATTAAGCATATTATATATAAATGAAGAATTTGTGTTAGTACGCCTGCTATGTTTAAAGTTACAGTTTTTTGACTTCGCCTCCTCAATTAAAATATCAATATTCTCACTAGAACGTTCGTCAAATCGTTTGTCTGCCATTTTTGAATGGCCCGCTAATTGTTTTACTGCGCATGAACACATCAGATCTTCAGAAACATAAAAAAAGAAGGATGTGATACAACCAAAGCATTAAACCACGACCAACAGATGATAATCCGGCATAAGTGGAATAGTCAACTAAACAGATTAAACTTTGCATTGAAAAATTTTCGAAAATTCTTATTTGCTAAAAATGGCTCTGTTTTGAGTAAAATGCCAAAGATATCTTATATAAAATGAAATGTATATCTTGAACATTTTGGGGATGTCCTCAAAGGTCCCCTTCATCCCTAATGAGTTTAGCATTACTGGTAAATCGTAAGAGACAGACAAAATCTTACGTACTACACAAAACATGTACATTTATCTACCTATTTATTTAGTTATTCAGTTATTTATTACTTTTTGTGGAGTGAACCGTTTCGGACACATTCTTTATTATTTGTCTGCTTATACTTTTCTCAAATACGAAGTCCTCAATTCGTATTTTTATGTCCGGAACATGCAATGAGAATAGACTGTCAGCGCCATCACATAGCGATCGGCTCTTACAAAATTTGATCATCGACTAAGCCTACTGCATTCTCCTCTTCTTCTTGTACTTACAAGGAAACATGAGTGGAGCGCGTTACATTTTTGTTCGCAATAAGAACACTTTTGTCTACCGCTTACAGTTTACTAGGCATGTAAGGGCCATTTAGGAGGACCTAAGTGCCTATTCCTAGAAAATTCCAGATAAATGCATTGTTATAAAAATTTCTTAAACATTGGTACTTCAATGAAAACCTTTAGAGCCATTTTTACTTTCTCTACTGCTAAGTAGAGGAAGTATTGTATTCCACCCATGAATTCGACGTTAAGATTTCACCGGAAATATGTTTTGAGACCCCCTGAATAAAAAAAAAAAAAAAGCATTTTTAGAAAAAGGTCTGTGTGTCTGTCAGTCTGTGGACAGCATAACTCAAAAACGAAAAGTTGGTTAAAAACCAAAGTTGGTATTTAAGTTTAGTGTCTTTTAAGGATGCCACACGAAGATTTTGAAGAAAACAGCCCCACCCTAAACTACCCTTTACATGGAAAATGTTTCGAGAACTTTCACGATTTTAATTAAAGTGCCATATGTTTGAAACATTTTTATGACAAATGAAATGCGTATCTAGAATTTTCTGACTGTAGCTCCCGTATTCGTATTTACTCTGGTGGAGTTTTGCATAACTGGTAAACCGTTAGATAGACCAAATCATACTATACAAAAAATGTAGATCTTGTTAAAATACACAATTTATGTTTAAATAATTTTTTTTTGTAGAATGAACCATATCGGAAATATTATTTGTTATTTGTGTCAGTTTCGGAAAACAAAACTTTCGTGATATGGAACATCCTTGTACATTTTTTTATATGTTAAGCGTGCAAAGAGAACGGGATCGCAAAGCTTTAAAGGAGTTGACTATCGTTCAAAGCCTGCTGTATTCTAATATTCCCCTTTCACCTACAAGGAAATAAGCAATAAGAAATGCCTATCTCAACTAACACGAAGAAGATATAGGAATAAGGTTTTGTAAGAATGGTTAGTACAAGAATAAAGAAAGTCATGTGCGTGCGGCACACCAGATTTTTTATTTACTTTTCTTTTCGAAACAAGTTCCATGTAAGAGTTAGTTTAGAGTGTGGGATTTACTTTAAAACGTTGTGTCGTTTCCTTGAAAGATGCTGAACGTAAATGCCAAGTTTGGTATTTAATTGACTTTTCGTTTTTGAGTTATACTCTTCACAGTCAGACAGACACAATATAGGACCCACGCAAATGGTTTTTCTATAATATATATGTATAATAAAGTATTATTTATTATTATTATTTTTATTATTATTATTATTACTATTATTATTATTACTATTATTATTATTATTATTATTATTATTATTATTATTATTATTATTATTATTATTATTATTATTATTATTATTATTATTATTATTATTATTATTATTATTATTATTATTATTATTATTATTATTATTATTATTATTATTATTATTATTATTATTATTATTATTATTATTATTATTATTATTATTATTATTATTATTATTATTATTATTATTATTATTATTATTATTATTATTATTATTATTATTATTATTATTATTATTATTATTATTATTATTATTATTATTATTATTATTATTATTATTATTATTATTATTATTTTAACAAGGAAATGTGTTGAAGTGTTCTCAGATTTACTTAAGAGCAGGCTCACTTCAGTTTTATCCTTGTATTACTCATATCTAAGATTTCATAAACGTATTCTAAGTATCGTTCGTTTAGTTTTGCCACTGCTGAGTTTATTCTTAATCTTGTTAATGTGTAGCTCGTTAAAACAATATCCGATTTTACAAACATTTTGTTCAGTGGTGCAGCTAATTGTATGTAGCATTAATTTAAAGCAACAACTTCTGATTTGATTAACCTTTTTCCATTTTAAAGATTGCTGGTAACATAATTCACTTTAACGATAGTTGTACAAATTCGTTCTTCTTTATCTGATTGCTCTCCCCTTATGTAAGACCTACACCCTCTAGGACTTTAGGGTCAGAAGCCTGTTGGGGAGCTGAGGAACCTAGGTCAGAGTGAAGACACAGAAGCAGGCAGTCTGCCAAGCACCATGTGTGAGAGTGAGGAAGACAATGATATGAAATGCAGGTGAAATCGATGAATAGAAAGGTGATGATGCAGCAATTGGTGAAATGAGCGGTGGGGGAAACTGGAGACCCCGAAGAAAACCCGCATAGACACCGCTTCGTCCTCCACAATACCACATACGGGTCCCTGAGATCGAACCCGGACCGCCCAAGTGGTAACCATTCGGCCACGGCGCCGCCGCTGAACAAATTCATGTGTTTAAAGAGTAGTCATTACTTATTTTATTATATATATAACATGTAATTACTTATGTTTATTTAACTAGATAAACTAGATAAAGTAGATAAATTTAACACATTGGTCTTGGGTTGTTTATTCTTTTCTCAGAAACTGTTAATTAAATTGTATATAAAATGTGCGGTGTTTTAGGGTATCATAGACGCTGTCATTGGTGTAGTTCATGGATTGGTGACATGAATGTTAGTACAAAATATGCACAGCATTTGTTTTGAAAATGGTATAGATTTTGATATTTTCATACCCACTGTACTTTAGCTTTGTCATACATACCCTCAAAGGAAACAGAAATGAATTATTATTTTTTACTAAATTAATATATGAATCGCAATATTACTAAAAGAAAAATCAAAATAAAACGACTATTGCAATATTTTGCCTGACATCAACTTGGCTTACAATGCATTAGAAATAATTACACATATTCTTTAAAATAAGCTAAAATTATTATTTAACAGTGGATTCCAGAAAAACAGAGAAAGCAGAACTATAATACTCTATGCCAGAATTGCATACTAACAACAATTCTGAAGGGCACTCAGCAAGTGAAGTAGGTAATCGACAATGAAGTGGTACACAGGCAATTTTTGTCAACAATTCCCAAGATTAATAGAACCTCTTAATCAGATGACAGTTGCAGTTTTTTTATGCCCAATCATTTTTGGTGTATCTGTTTGTTTATCTTTGTAAGGAAGATTTCTTGTAAAAAGCAGCTTTTCTACTGTTGCCAGGGAAGATGTGTTTTTGGTTGGGTGGATTCGCCCTGGGGTAGACCAAACTACACTCACTTGCAGCTGAAGATGGCGATGTACTTCAGAAGTTTAGTTACCAATATCCTCTTCATCAAGTAGAAGGTGTAGCGTGTTGAACAACAACCCACAGAGCGTCTCGAGAAAGCAGCATCATGGCATATGCTGCCTTTAATTTTCTCTAATGCACTGAAGCTATGATGTGGACTGTCGATAGAGCGAATGCTCAAGCCCAAATGAGCAAATGCCCATTTCCCACAAGAAGGTATATGGAACAGAAGCTAAACTATAGTTCGGTGTATAAGTTGCTGCTTTTGAATGAGTTGGACTCGAAAAAATGAGCAATTCTCATTATGTACTATACCAAACAAACAAGTAAACCTAATGTCCTTGACACGGAGAATACACTCCCGTCTCCATAGATATTGGTGGGTGTTATTCCATTGCCCTGATAGCGCGAGTTAGTCTGTACAAGTATGTACTTGTTCAACTTAATGGCTTAAAACCTTCATCGTCTATAAACTACTGAAGTCGAAGACAAATATCAAGTCATGCTAGTATCTAAATTAATTAAAGTGTAAACCTTTTCATGCTTTGGTGTAGCTGCTTCCTTTAACTTTTATGGCCAAATCAGTGACTTTGGCCGAAAAATAAATTTAATCAGTTTGAAAATTAAGCCTTTCCAACCCAGCACTGCCCGGCGTAATTATGTATAATTGTTGTTGGAAATTGGATAAGAAGTTTGACTTGCAGAAAGTCTCTAACTGTATAATATATTTTTCCTTATTTTTTGATATTAGCATAACCTAAATTAAAACACGATAAAGTATTTTATCTGCCTTATCTTATTTTTAAGTATATTCAAAACGCGTGTTTAGCCACAGTGATGTAAGCATTCGCATTTGTCAATCGCCGTATATTTTACGAGTCCACTCCATCCTTTACCACAGACTTGGCAACACGGCAGCGAGGATTCAAAATTCTGGCTGGTGATATTAATTCCTGAACTACGAGTACAGATATCCATCATATATCATTAGGTTTCCAAATCCGGTTTCAGCCGAAAATAAATTGTGCTGGGAAGGATTAAACATACCCACAGTCACTCCCCAACAGATAGTTGCAGGTAGGGAAGACTTTAATTATTACAGAATAATTCCCCTGTCCCAGCCGGTAGCTCCGGCTGAGAAGTCTGTACACTGAACACTCGAACACAGAGACGGCGAGGAATATTTCGTGAATGTACAGCGTGGACAATTTGGCACGCTTCGAGCTGTAAAAATAACCAATAGTAGAACGTAGCAGGACATTTTGTATACTTCCATGAGGAGCCCTAAGGGATGTCCTATGGATGTGGTGTTTCCATACCATCAAGTCACCGATACGTCTAAGTAACTTAGGATCCCCAAAGGAATAAGGTTTTTCTTATTCTAAAACCTATATTAGTGCTTTGGCAGAAAAAGGCGTTTCTGAAGCGAAACAAAATGTATTTAATATTTGAATTTTCCATGTCGTCGAAGTTCACATCGTTAATGAAGTTGATTTAGTACTCATAGTAGAAGTAAATTTTCAGAACCTTCGGTATTTCTGCAACACACTCACCAACGCAACAAATGAGATGTCACACCAAATGTATCTGAAGATGACCCCGTAGGCCCTATCGTGTTCCGAGTCACGGAAAAGCTCGTGGAGAAAGAATAACTTAATTTGTCTAGCTCTCCGAAAGAAATACGGGCTTCAATTCGTGAGCGGAATCGGCAACATGTAGGGGAATAAAATACAACTTCACCCTAAAGGAAACTCTTGAGTGAAGAACAGGCTCTACCCTTGGCTAATATCCTCTCTTGGAAACTTTGTTTAATTAGTCTACTTATTGCCATTTTATACGGATTGCAGGAATCATGCTCATCTGCATAAACATTGAAAAATTATACTAGGGTTGTTGTTTGCTGCAATAAGTTACGATAATTAACAGAAGGTGCAGATAAGAGTAACCTAGTACTACATGAATAATTTGCGGAATGGATATGAGGAAACAAGTGCGGTTTCTTACATGTAAGTCCTACAGGAATATAATTTAAATATGTCCATATACTTTAACTTATACTAATTATTTCCTAAAATTTGTATTACTTATAATTAGGGTATATATTCTTTCCTGGCTTATCTTTCCATGATGAAGTAAATTTAAGCATGTTTCCAGCATTTGTGAACATGATGAATCAGTTTATATTGGTGGTATATTATATATATATATATATATATATATATATATATATATATATATTATATATTATATTGGTGCATATTTGAGCATATTTTAGGGTTAGGTCATGCTTTGGCTAAATATACGAATAGAAGCATAGTCTTACTCGTATTTTAAGTGGTATTCAACACTTCACTAAATATTTCTGTAAACTTCACTTCATAACGCTTGTGCAGCTGGCTATAAGGGAGTTCACTCCTAAGCCTTCATTTGATGGCAGCAAGAGTTACAGGAGGAACTTCCAGTCACAGTCCTGTAGATCAAAGGTTCTAATACCTGGAAGTGCATGAGCCCGTTTGAGACAATGGAAGTACGATTAATTGTGCATGAAGAAGAAACAAATAACTTCTTCTCTATATCTCTCCCTTTCTCTCTCTCCCTCTCTCTCTCTCGTTCCAGCTCGCCGATGTTCAGTTTGCTGGTTCTGTGGAACTTGAACCACAGATCACCCGTATGTGTGCCCAGTACAGCATCCTTTTGTACTTCTTAATGAATGAGTAGTTCAGTGTAGTTCCAAGATGCTTGAAGTAAAGTGCTCTTATTGTGCGAGATTTTGTCAAAAGGTTTCGATAAACTATTGTTGTATTTATTGATAAATATATTTATTTTGAAATTTGTGAAAGGTGAAAATTACGGTTGAGAAACGCTTTAGCAGTATTGCAAAGTTGTTGCACTGTAAACACCAAAGTTGTGTAAAGGACGTTAGCCGCAGAAAGCAAACAGCGATTGCTATTTGAGAAACCACATAACAGTTCATCAGAGTCTCAGTTTTCAAAGAATCTTTGCGAAATGATGGTTTCATCAAACATTTCTTTATACCGGGTGGAAGGGAAGGCATTACATAATTTAAACCAGTGATAGATCTCGGTAGTTGAACCACATTTTGTATCTTACGTTTTTGTCTCTGACCATTTCCTACGGAGATATTTTAGTTTTGTCGAAAACAAGCTGGCAACACTGCAGACTGTGTGGTTGTCACTTTCACTAGGTCAGTAGATAAACAAATACCACAGCGTGGTGACTCGTGGACGTAAACAAATACCGTGCCGTGTCCTTCAATGTTTACGTACGAGTGTAGACAAATCAGAATCGTTAGCTCCAAAACATTACATCACCCTGCAAGCGACCCGACCGACTGTTTACACCCAGAAACCGGTTCAACTCCCTGACCAACCTCAACGCAACATTGCCGAGTTACTTCACGTCTGAAAAAGCTTTTCGGAATATTCCTTTAATTCTTTGAAGTGATTAACTATTTGGAAACCCTGATGTGCCGACAAAGCTAGCATACTGTGTGGGGCTTCAAACTGGTCGGTTTTCAAATAGGAACCCTTGTCCGGAAATGCACGGTTTGGACGCTGGAGAGCATCGAAGTTTGAGTAAGAACAGCTGTGACAAATTGCTAACATTCGTTTGGGTATCTTAATACGGAAGGTATGCAACCTTAGTCATCTGTGCACTGGTATCAACGACCTGAGCTTAATAATATTCCTTTACTTGCGCTAAATTCCTTCATAGAGCCCTTGGTGCGCATCCTGCTGCGTTACTTGTGTAATTTCCAGCACAGTAACGTTTTTAATAGCAGTGCAACACGTACCAGTACACAGCTTTTGAAATGGCCGACATGAGCTCCAGCACATTTTGATGTATACTTGCGGAAACACCTCAAAGTC
Source organism: Tenodera sinensis (assembly GCA_030765045.1). Classification (NCBI taxonomy): domain Eukaryota; kingdom Metazoa; phylum Arthropoda; class Insecta; order Mantodea; family Mantidae; genus Tenodera; species Tenodera sinensis. The sequence goes on along the minus strand of CM060962.1, from coordinate 180,599,756 downwards.
ACATGTCCAAAGATCTTCAATCACTCCGTGGAGTCGAGCCATAAGGTCCTCCGCTGACGCTATACTAGTGCCGTACGTCACACTCTCCATACAACTCCACAGAAAATAGTCGAGAGCCGTCAGATCTAGCAACCCAGCTGACCAAGGAACTGGTCCATCTCTAGCAATCCATCGATTTATATATGCGACGTTGAGGTGACTCCGCACATGTATATCAAAGTGTGCTGGAGCTCATGTCGGAGATTTCTGTAGCTGTGCACTGGTTCGTGTCGCACAGCTGTTAAAAAACGTTACTGTACTAGAAACTACACAAGCAACGCAGTTGGATGCGCACCGAGGACCCAATGGAAGAATTTAGCGCATGTGCAGGAATGTTATTATGATCAGGTTCTTCATCCCAGTACACAGATGGCTAAGGTGTTGCATACCTTCCGTATTAAGATACCAAAACAAATGTTAACAAATTGTCACAACCGCTCGTTCTTAAACTTCGACGCTCTCCAGAATCCATACTGTGCGTTTGAAAACCGATCAGTTTGCCATCCCGCATAACATACTAAGCGTTGTCGGTGCTTTTTGTAACACTCAGTGTACACACTTAACCTACAATGACATATTTGAGTCATATTTGGTAGTAGCAATAATTTTCTATTCCATGGCATTCTCAACCAAAATCAAAGCCTTCTTCGCAAGAAAGTACGACGTTTCCTAAATTAAATACATTCATATTTAAATATATAAAGGGGTTTATGAATTACTTTAATATTTTAGCAATTTATGAGTTCAAATTAGAAAGTGTATCATCGCTGAAAGAATTACCAAAGGCGGTTGAATTGTTTTAGAGATTATTCTAAATACACGCACCTACAGCATATGTTGCATACATAAAAGCATACATTTTGTCTATTTATAATTTTAATGTAGATACCCGGATAAAGATGTAATAGAGATAATGGATATAGAAATGTTGGATGATCGTGAGACCAATTTCTTGGAAATACATGTTTCAAACTTTCCGTTGATTTGCATATCAGTACTATACTTCGTCTTTTATATGGAAACATCACACTAAAACTGCACTGCGGTCCATTTGGTACACCGGTGATGCAAATTATGGTCATCGCTTAATTTAAAGTTAAATTGACCCAGTTCATATTGACTTTAAAAGTCCTAATATCAAACAGAATGCACGAATATACTTTCTATAATCCCAAAGAGAATTAATACTGAATCGGAAATGTCACGGAAAACCATTTTCCGGGAATTATTTAACTAGGAGACACGAGTCATACAGTGGCACAGGTCACGAAAGAGACAATGTGGCGTCTTAAGTATTTCCTAAGTTTATTACTCTCTTCTTACCGCTGTCCTATCTCGGGCTGTAAGGCATAAGAAATCAACATTGGAGCTTTGCCAAACTCTGTGTCAACAGCTTCTGTTCCAGACATGGTTAAATTTAATGTAATGATGATGCATCACATAGGGCATTCATGACTAGAACCTGCTGTGTGTTAGAAATGACAAGCCAATGGTGATCGATGGGCAGCCGTTGCATGTTGCAGGAAAGGTCGATTCTCTTCCAATATTCCTTCACAGTCCAATGAATCCAAAGAGCTAAAACGAAGAATTAGGATATTTAGTAAAGTTGTTCCGTAAAATAAATTGATGGTACATTATGCTATGGCATTTTTCTAGTATTTCATTAACAACGTTGTTGTTCCCTCAGTTCTTCTAGCTAAAGGGAATAAATATACTGGAGGGTCCTGGAAAAGCCACAAAGGGTAAATATAAATGTTGAAATGGGAAAATAAAGAATTCCTTTTAATATAAAAAATGTAATCACCCAAAATAATATTATTGAACGGTTTTAAAATGTGTATCTAAAAAGAAGCTTCTAAAGATAATCTATAAGCATACATAATTTGTAAAAATGTGTAAAAAAATCAGCAAAATTTTGTTATGCACAGGGTTTGGGGCAAGATTGCGGAATTTGACCAATATTTAAAATCTTATTACAAGAGACCACTGTCAAACTGATGTCAGAGATTGAGCTGCGATTTTTTTATAGTAAAATGCATTGAAAACTGAAATACACGTTTCTTGACTTTCTCCCCTATTGAGTCACTATTCACCGGAAAATACATAAAGTTTTAAGTTGTAACGGTTGAGTTAGGTCTGTCTTCCGCTCAAGAAAGGAGGCTTTACTCGGCACCGGGGCTACAAATATCCGCCCCCAAGGCCGCACTAAAGACAACTTACAAGATCGAAGAAGAAATCGACCAATCTTGCCTCTAATTTTTTTTCCAGTGAAGTGTGCCTCCATGAAAAAAGTAAGAAAGAAGAAAGATAAGATGCAGATTTTTGTAAGCTTTTTCATATTTTTAAGCACAGACATATGTAAGGAATTGGATATTATTACTTAAAAATTTTAATTTTTAAATACTTTTATTCAAGTTTGGGACTGTAGGAGAGAAACCATAGACACTGGTATTTCTACTTTCTATCTACTTTCACTAAAAAGAAAATCTTAGCTGAATATGTAATATAAATGTGACAATGACACCTTATTACAGGGTGTTTTGACAAAATGGAACGTTTCATGCACAAGTATGGACATCAATATTAATGAACATATTGCACACAATGGCCAAGTGAGAGTAGGCCAGATCTATTGAGTGAGATGTGTTTCGAAAACTTATACGAGAGTACAGTTTACATGGACTGATAGTGAATTTTATGAAGATAGTACATCATTATTTTAGGGAGGGGAGAGGATTTGGTTATAAAATCGTAGCAATTAAGAATGCCAACTAGATCAAATATTTAGGTGCAACCATAGACAGTTTTGGTACCTATGAATAGGAAATTGACAGTAGAATAAACCAGGCTTGAAAAGTAACAAGGTCCTTGAATTGGTGTTATAGAATAGAAAAACATCCTCAAAACAATTATGAAGTGTGTTCATATGAATGAAACAGCTGTGAAGTGCGTCCTTATGTAGGTATGAGTCAGTGTAGGACTCAGATTAACGTAATGGACGAGACATATGGAATTATGAGAGAGTCTCGAATACAGCAGATAACATGTACCGTTAGAACAAAGGTGGAAGCTAATAAATAGAAGTGAAGAACGGATATTGCAGTGGCACGGATATGTGCATGAATAGAGGAGAAGAGATGGTCCAGGCGGATAATTGATTGATCTCCTACAGGGACTAGGTCGGTGTAGTAGTGAGAAAAACAATTTATTGCAAAGTTTAGCTTAGAACATAGACGATCGGTCACTATGGCGGGAAAAAAATTAACCACTGAAAAGTGGACAATGCACTTAAGAATGTAAACAGATAAATGTCATGCTAAACCTTATTTGGATTTTCTTACAGTATAGTATGTAATACAGTCAAATGTTCAAAAGACGCTCGCTAATGCTGGGCTTAATATTTTAATATTATTTCATAGCACTAATGAGACAGAAAAAAGTGTAGCTTGAATTAGTGGTAATCCCAACCAGCAAGTGTAACTATTTGTAAAACAAGGAATGAAACAGAAAAAGAAAAAAGAAACAACGAGAAAGAAAGAAAGAAAGAAAGAAAGAAAGAAGGAAGGAAAGAAAGAAAGAAAGAAAGAAAGAGAGAGAGAGAAAGAAAGAAAGAAAGAAAGAAAGAAAGAAAGAAAGAAAGGAAGAAAGAAAGAAAGAAAGAAAGAAAGAAAGAAGGAAGGAAAGAAAGAAAGAAAGAAAGAAACAAAGAAAGAAGGAAAGAAAGAAGGAAAGAAAGAAAGAAAGAATGAAAGGGAAAAAGACAGGAAGGAACAAAGGAAGGGACGAAGAAGAAGGAAGGAAGGAAGGAAGGAAAGAAAGAAAGAAAGAAAGAAAGAAAGAAAGAAAGAAAGAAAGAAAGAAAGAAAGAAAGAAAGAAAGAAAGAAAGAAAGAAAGAAAGAAAGAAAGAAAGAAAGAGAATAAAGCGATTTATACAAACTTTATATTTTGAGAAACACATTTTTCTCAAGTAAGCGTATGTCTATACAGTAGATTCATGACACATTGAATTCCTCGTGTCAGTATTTTAAACATACATAGTTTTTTGTTTTTCTTTTTAACTCTTACCCGTTTTAACTTTTCCACATGCACAATAGGTAGATGCGCATTGCAGGCAAAAATTCGATTACCAAATACACCTTGTGAGGTCCCCTGAATAAAAAAGCTTGGTTAAAAAAAGGTCCTAGAGCAATGTCCGTCCTTGTGTGCGTTTGTTCGCGTTTTAATAATAATAATAATAATAATAATAATAATAATAATAATAATAATAATAATAATAATAATAATAATAATAATAATAATAATAATAATAATAATAATAATAATAATAATAATAATAATAATAATAATAATAATAATAATAATAATAATAATAATCATCATCATCATCATCATCGTCGTCGTCGTCATCATCATCATCATCGCCATAATCGAAATCAGGATGTTGCGCTCCTCACAGCGCCACTGTTTGTTTACGTAAACTAGCACTTCCTCCAGTGACGGAATTTTTTATTTTTTGCTTAATTTTTGAGTGAAGAGGGTCCAGCTACTGAATTTGATTTAGATTCAAGTCATATCCGGGGTTCAAAAAGGGCCGAAATTTGTGCACTAAATCACAGGTTTGTAAACTTACAATATCAAATTTGAAACTAGAGTCACTTATGAGAAGCTGAGGAGACACACCTGTTGTGTTGCTCCTCACCCTCCCAATGGCGGTTGCCTTTGTTTTCGAATAGGAATTGCCCAGTAGGAGGGAGGTTCTGGTAATGATGGGCCCGCCACGTGTAGAAATCACCATGTATCTAATCACAAGATAAGTATTAGAATCGTAACACGAACATGCTGACTTGCGGTTGTTCCCCATGTAATTTAAACGAATTAACCGATGTCTATGGACCACATTCTGGAGGTTCCGTGTTAGACTACCGTGGCCTGCTTCCCTTTCTTTCGGGGATTTCCTCGGCTCTTTAGGAGAATGCTGGGAAGGATAATCACATTCCCCAAATTTTCTGTCCCTCCAATTCACATCACTTTTCATTTCACTTCACCTACGATCATGCTTGACTATTTCAGGGTTCTAAGTGTCGCTGGTTTCGGCGCGTAAGGCAAGGAATTTGCTCTTTGTAAATCCTCATCCTCCGGATCTGGGGAGATCTCCCGGACCCGTCACCCCCTCCCCCCAGGAATTTCTGAGGGGGAAGGGTTATAGTTGTGCCGTGGAAATTCAAATTCAAATTCAGCTATCAGAGAACCTGCCCTCTGCGTGATCTCTCTTCAGGTCCGATTCCCTTAGCATCCTCTCACTTCATCCCTTCCTCCCGGGGTGTGTCCCGTAGAGGTCACAGGCACAAAACATCCTCCATAAGTCGAGGTACTAAGTCTTCCCTCTGAACCTTGTGCTAGAGTCATATGGTCATAAATACCAGGTGGAAATCTACTTACTTTAGTGCAGAAACATTTTCTGAAAATAAATCATGTATTTTTCAATGTAATTAGAGGTGCTTAAGGCTGGTGCAATCTTTTGGAGACACTTATGCATTTATGAGTTTTAATCATTATCATGGTATCTCAGACAAATAGCGTTTTTGAAAATAATGACTTCTGGACAATGACTTCAAAGTCTGGATGTTTGAAGTTCCCTTGGGTACTTAAGGAGTGCAATGTCGGTTTTACAAGTGTGACATTCAGGTACTCAGGTACTCACTCTTGTACGAGCTATTCCTACAAAAGCTTATTCCTTTATCTGCTTAACGATAATTAAGATAAAAACTGTCAGCAATTATGTTTCTGCACATTTTCTTACAGGTACAAAATGTAATAGGAGAGTACAATGGACAAAACAATAATAGATATAAATGGCGTCTACATGTTTTGTTTATTAAGATTTCGTCTATCCCTTACGACTTACCAGTTTTAAAAAATTAATCCAGGATGAAGGGAGTTCAGTAGTTCCGAGAAGACTAGACCGTTTTTGAGAAAATAAAAAATTAAGAGATTTTTTTACAAGTAAAGGGTAATTGAAGGGATTTTTTTGAAAACCTTCCTGTTTCATCCTTGGAAAATGAACAGCAATAACAGGTTTGGTATTTAAAGGATTTTGAGTTTTTGAGTTCCGCTGCACACACCCACACACACACACACACACACACACACACACACACACACACACACACACACACACACACACACACACATACATACACACACAAAACACGCACACACCTTCTTTTTCATTTCAGGACCTAAAAAAGTGAAAAAGTAAAAAAATAAAAATGTAACAGCTCAGCCTGGTGGTAGAAAAAATATACTATATGTGTTGGACTCATGTGACTTTGTCTAGTATTGTGCAAACTATAGTTGCAAACGCTTGTTCCTCTATCTACATCTTGTTAATTGAGATAAGCATTTGTTGAAATTATTTTATTGCTAATTTTCTTGTAGCTGCAAGGAAAACAGTAGGCTTTAGGCGATTGTCCAGCCTTATAATAACTGGCTGCCTTGCGATACCTTCAAGATTACGTTCTATATGTGTGCCCAGAACATAAAAGAACAGCTTCCATTTTGACAAAAGTATAAGTATCTGAAAATTCAAGCAAACAACAAGAATATTTCAAAAATGATGCACCCAACAAAAATATATTTAACATAGATTGTGTGCTTAACTTGGTGTTTAATTTCATTATCTTTCAAGTGTGCGCCACAAAGACATTCAAAATAATCCGCCCACACCAGAGTCAGAAATGACTCTCAAGATTTTGATTAAAACGCCTCATATTTTAGTTATTTTATGACAAATGAAATGTGCATGTTGAATTTTATAGGAATGTCCTCGGAGATCCTCTTCATTCTGGGTGACTTTGGTATAACTGGTAAATCGTAAGAGACAGACAATACTTTTACTACACTAAAAATGCCAACTTCGATATAACAGACAATTTGTGTCAAATGCCTTTTTGGAGTGAACTGCTTCCGAAAACTTCCTCGCTATTTGTTTGAAATTTCCATTAGGTATGATGTCTTAATGGGCTCCGTAGCACAGTGGTAGTGCGCCTGCCTGGCGCGGAGGACCCAGGTTGGATTCCTGGTACCGGCGTGGTGATTTTTCTCCTGCTGGGAGCCCTGACACGGAGTGCCCTCAGCCTCTTTAGGTCCAGGAGGGGCCAACTGAGGAGAAGTTTTAAAGAGAAGTAGCGAGCACAGGTGGCGAAGGCCACATAACCGGCCGGGAGGACTCGGAGCGCTGACCACGTCCCACTTCCAGTTCTGCACCCCACTCATAACGTCTGTAGTGGGCAGAGGTGGGGGACACAGTGCCCGGGTGGTAAGCCTTGGCCCGGGAAGGGTTGTTGGGCTAGGGAAAAAAATGACACTTTAATCAAAATCGTTAGAACCACTTCTAAAAGTTTACGATTCTTCATGGCTAAACCATAGTTCACCATAGCTAAACATTTGAAGGTTAAATCTGAGTGCTTTAGTCTATATAAATACTGCTTAATTTGTAAGTAAAATTCCATTTCAACAACATAACAACATAACGTGGGTAGGAGAATACTTTTGTGTATGTGTTTTTTCTCTCTTTTTTAAGAGTAGTCTAATGTAAAATTTTCTCAGTCACGGAGAGTCATATTAAATACTGTAATGGATAATTGGTTAAACGAACCTTTATAGATCAGGTGACTAAAGACTGCATTTTTAGTAAAGTTTAATTGCACTGACAGCTTTTAAAACATTATAAGTCGGCTGTAGAACTCTAATAGATGGACGTTTCAAATATGTTGCTGTCACGTGCTACATGTTCATTAGCATATAGATCATGTTGTTAAATTCAATGAACATAGAAAGGGCTCCATGTGACGTCCTTGGGTATCAAAGTGGAGCATCACGTTGTTTTACCCAAAAGAAAATTGGCTTCGGTTAAAAAAAGGTCAAATGTTGTAATCAGGAAGACAGAAAAAGAGGAACGAGAAATAAATTAGACTAGGAATAGCCAATAGCGCTAATTCGCTGAACTTGTAAGTGGAAGGTCCTCGTTTCTGTGCCCCAAAATGAAGGAATTTCTTGGTTCGGAGTTTCTGCTAGTTTGTCATCGTTCTAGATGTCGTGAAGGAGTGCTATTTGATCAGGTATTTTTATTTTCATTGTTCCTCCGTAAAAAATAAATAAAATGAAAACGTAGAAAACAAGAAACATCTCTCACGTCAGTAATTATAATTTCTGCGGTCCGAAAGTCATTCAGTCTGGGAAGATCTTAATGACACATTGGCAGACAACAACTAAAACGATTATTCTTTAAAATCATATACCTATAATGTTTGTACTACACAAAAAGAACAGAAAAAGCACATTTACATAATAAACGTGTAGCAAACACCTCTGGTACATTTTAATAGATTCTAAGTTGTATAGTTGGGTAATCGGAGTGAAACAACTCACTTTTACACTACGTATGTATGTAACTTAATCTTTCTACTCCAGAATGACTGAATTGACTGCTGCGAAAACGTTTCTATAACCTACTTGGACCTCATTTAGAAAATAGGTTACACGCCTTTATAAATTACCTTCCACCAAATAGCACAGAAAGTCAACTAGATCGAAACGACATAGTATTACATTTCAGATTCTCTCCCTGTTGTATTGCTTTTGATACTGTCTCCAATATCGTTACCGCAGTGGAGAACTAGACATTAGTTTCAGGGTCTGCATGGATGTTAGAATAGACTGCACCAGTTAAGTTGACTGACAAATTTAATGAAGTTTAAAATTTAGCTATAAGAAACAAGTTGCCCAAGGATGTGGAAGTGAACTCTTTCCGCATCTTAGCACCAGAAACTGTAACTATTGAAGTATTATCTACTATCTTCTGAAGCAGCACGCGGTCTTTAGGCGCTGTGGACTGTCAATAACCGACAACAGTAAGATATTCTGTAATATAAATAATAGTAAGATTCTAAGACACGAAAGACACGGATTTTAGAAAGTGCAGGCTTTTTTATTAACATAAGTGCCATCTACTTCATAACTAGCCCGCCACGTTGCCAAATCTTAAGCTTTGAAACACAATTTCTACTGTAACTTGCTAAATCCTTAGAATTCTTTTACATTTAGAATTTTCAGAACTGGCATACATATGTATTTGCAGGCAACTCTAATTCCTAAGCATACTGAATGTTATGTACTGGAACCTTGGGTTAGTCGATTTTTTGTCGGTTAATCTCGCCGGAAGTACTAATTACCTTAGCTACTCTGGCTCATAACAAATTGCTTCTCCTCTACACCGAACTTGGGTAACGAATTCCTATTCAATGAAAAATTACAACACTTCCTTCCTACATTATGTATTGATTGTAACAAAGGGAAATTATTTTTTTAGATTATTTATCTATCTCTCGATCATTTATTTGTAAAATTATTAATCTTACCGTTACTAATTCCGGTATAAGCTGATATTTGGCAGACATTTCAGGAAATAATCTTCAAAAATACACATTTTTATCAGAATCTTTACAAATATTGCTCTTAAACTTCTATCAATTTCAAACAAATTTCATCCACGAATATTCACTTGATATTTGTAACATTCCTTGCTTTAAAACCATTACTTTTTAGTAGAGCATAATCGATATGTCGATTCATTGCATACATCACTATACAGTTTGCGTGCTGTAAGCTTACCTAAATAAGTATTAAGTTTTATGAGTTTTTTGTAGGTCTATTGAGTTCTCCAAAGCTTTATTTACCTCTAATGGTAGCTTTCGAACTTTTTTTAACCTCTGAAAACACCCGAAGGCGTGTCAAGACAACAAAATTGTGTAAAAGTGCCCTTAAGCGGAGTAGCATATAGTTAAAATATGCTTAAGGTTTAATAAAGTGGAATCAAATGTTAGTACTTGGTGGGGAATGGAAACATGATCTCTCATATTACGCTAGGTAGCAACTGCTCCAAATGGGAGTCTTTAGACACTACAAAGTCTCAGTCACTTCCTTGATTTTTTGGCTTGGCTTCGGGATCGGATTCCAACTGCTTCAGACTTTTATTCAGTTTTTTTATCTCACCACATTGGCGGATAGACGTTTTGGACACCAAGGCCATTAACACGTTAATTTAATTTATTCTCTGTTACATCATTTGTTAACATATTAAAGTAGAGGACAAATCTAATACGTTGCATTCAGACGACTTTTTCACCCCCTAACGTTTATCAGTTGTCATACAGATTACTCTTACAAAAGTTTGCTTTTTATTCACTCCATCTTAACCGGAATAAGAATTTGCAGAAACAGCTACATTATACATTTCGTTCTAGGCAGCCAGAAAGAAAACAGAAATTGTCAGATGTCTGAGAGGACAATATGCTAGCCTAAAGTCCCATGCAATCAAGAGAAACAACAGAAAAACGATAGGACTTAAAAAAGAAAGACAAAGTATTGAACATATCGAACCCTTAATAACGGATATTTCGGAAATGGCTTCTAAATAAATTACATGTTCTAAATGTATCTACATTTGTAGTGTATGGCTGACAAAAAATTTAATGGCAGGTGGCTCAACACAACATCCAATCAGAGGTTTGCTACACCTTGCGGTGTTGTACACGCTGTGAAATCACCCTGTATAGCTGGTGATATAAATATCATTTTCTCCTACGAAATGTATTTGCCCAACAGTAAAAAGAATAGTAGTGGTAAGCTATCAGCCGTCATTAAATTGTGCGATTGCCATAGTTGTTTTTTGCCTAACGTTTAACATTTATCAGTTACACAAGATTATACAAAATCCCTTCCAATTGAAGAGCACTCCACAGCCTACTATCGGAAAATTAAAGATATACCTTTTATTTGCCATGTACCTAAACCATTAAGAGCCATTTTCAGACAATGATAATTGGGAAAGAAAGTTTGAGAAGAAAGTGTTCCAGGCCTATACAGGATGGAAGGGAAGTCATTACATTCCTTCTAATATGTGCTTCATAGAAGCATTACAAACAAAAAGTCTAATGGCATTTTATTCTTTGATCAGCCGATTTGGAAAAAATAAATGGTTTTTGATCCAACTTGGATGCGAAATTCCACAGAATGTAGGAAGATAACAGTTTGTTACTTGTAAGATACGTAGAGTAACTTATTTCTGACATAGCTTTGGTAGTAATTATGCGACGTCACACAGGGTTTCGAAATAATTAATCACTTAAAAGACCTGAAGGAATACACCAAGCAGCTTTTTCACACGTGCAGGAAGTCGGCAACGTTGCGTTGAGGTTGGTCAGGGAATTGACCTGGCTTGTGCATGTAAACAGGTCTGACGCTTTCGCTTTCGCTTTTATGTTTTGGTAGCTAACGCTTGTGATTGGCCTACACTGGCGCAGTAAACACAGAAGGACAAGGCAGGGTATTTGTTTGTGTTCTCAAGAAGCACCGTTACTGTGTTTGTTTATGTACTGAGCTAGGGAATGTGACATCTACACAATCTACAGTGTTGCCAGCTTATTTTCGAGAAAACTAAAATATGTCCGTAGGAAGCGGACAGCGACAAAAACGTAAGACACAAAATGTGTTCCAAATATCCAGATCTATCACTGGTTTAAACTAATGTAATGACTTCCCTTCCACCCGGTACTTAGGGTATCTCTACAGCAACTTGCTACTACTTGAGTTTGTTCCAATAATTCAAAATTTCATACATTACGCGCCTGGTGTTACATATAATGTCTTACAGTACTTCCTTTTTCGTGGTTAAGTTTCGGAAGGCGACGGACGTCTAAAAGGAGGTGCCATAAGACGGATTGGCGAACACTATAAAGGAAAATGCGACAGAAAAGGCTTCCTACCTTTTGTTAGCCATAAGATATCCTCCAGGAAATGGCCTCTGTAATGGAAATTTTCCTGCACTCGATATGCAGAAAGCATTCGTTGCTCTCGGTAAAATTTGCCTTACCGCCTCAAGGTTCCAACTGGCACTCAACTCTGCAGGAAATGTCACCATGACATGCTATATTTGACGCAGCTGAATACTCAGTATAGTTGCTGCATAGTTATACGCAAGAGAATCCCATAAAATTCATAATTACGAAATAATAGACGAATATAAAAGGTGACTTTGCTGTTGTGGTTTAATTGGGTAAAGCAGAGATGAAAAATGTACGCTAAAGGGCAGCTTCGGGTTGTTCCTCATCCTCTCAAGGCAGCTCCTGCAATGAAATAGGTCTTCAGGCCTGGAACTCTTAAGAATCTCCGCGCTTCTCTGTGGCCTGTATCCTTCCGTAGTTCCTCCACTTCATCAGGTCGTTTAATCACAATTCATCTATACCTATAAATCGCAGTGCGCGAGTGTCATTCTTATTTGTATTATTTATAACCTAATCTGTAGCTAAATTAATGTCAGCTGCTTAAGAATTCCTATGCCTTCTTGTCAACAACTATGTATTGTCTACCCATACAATTAAAACTCGCAGACATTACTCTCTCTACTACGTGCAGTAAGTAGAGAAAGTATTGTATTTCATCCAAAAGTATGATGTCGAATATATGTTTTGAGGCCTCTGAATTCAAAAAAGCACTTTTAGAAAACGGTCCGTGTGTGTGTCTGTGTGTGTGTGTGTGTGTGTGTGTGTGTGTGTGTGTGTGTGTGTGTGTGTGAACTTCAATCTCCCAAGCAATCACATATGTTTTATTTTATTAAAACTGGTTATAACAACCTTGTACTTTCTCTACTACTTATGTATATGGGAGGCAGAAAAGATATTGCATTCCATCCAAAAGATTGGATTCCAAAATTTAACTGTAAACACACCTTTTGAAATCCCCTGATTAAGAAAAATACATTTTTAGGGAATGGTTCGATATCTGTCTGTGTGTATGTGTGTGCATGTGTGTTTGTGTGTGTGTCCGGATCAGCCTGTGTCTGTAAACAGCATGCTTGAAAAACGTAAATGTGATTAAATATCAAACGTGATGTTTAAGTTCTCTATCTTCTAAGGATGCGGCACGAAGATTTTCAAGGAAACTCCACACCCCGAGCTACCCCTTGTCGGAAAAATATTTTCAAAAGGTTTAGTTTCTAAAAAAGGCTATTTTTATTAAATTCGATATGTTTAGATATTTTGATGACAAATGAAATGCGTATACCGAATTTGTGGGAACAGCCTCTCAAGTCCTCTTCACTCTGGATTTCTTTTCTCATAACTGGTAAACCATAAGAGGCAGTATTTTCCAATATTAATACCTACTTTTCTCAAATGCCAAGTAATTATTTCATTTTCCTTCCGATCATGCAAAGAGAACCAAATTTCAAAGCCATAGCGACCAGCTCTAAAATATTTACTATCACTTAAATTATTTCCCTGCTCGGTTTATGACTACAAGGAAATGTATAGTACAAATATTTCTACCAATTTTATCCCACTTAACGTGAAGTATATAGAAGTCAAAGCTTTTTGAGAATAGTGTGCTGAACAGTGTATAGAGAATATTGTATGAATGTAAACATCATGTACTTTTTAGTAATATCTCTGAGAAAACAGCATGGCTTATATGCAATCTCTGAATTTGTGTTTCATATAATTAAATTTTAGGCAATTAGAAAACCTTTAGAGAGTGACAAATTCGTAATACAGAATACGTGTAGAATGTATTAAAATACGCAGTTTCCGAGATACATATTTCCTGTTTGCATTTGCAATATTTTAAGCAAGACACTTTTGTGGTGTGATGTGTCTTTTGCTTCTCATTGGCTTCTGTATGCATACTTGGCTTGCAGAAATGCTTCGTCTCTTATGGCACAAGGTCATATCCTTGCAGATTATTTATTATTAACAATAGTTATAATTTGTAGGTGGTCCTACTCTCAATATTTAATAGAGCTGGATCCTAAAGCTCATTGAATAAGACACATTCTGAAGGTAATGCACTTAGAAGAGTAGAAACCCACTGCAAACTATACAAAATGTGTCTCGGGTATAAGCGTTCTGTGACTCCCATTCCTCGCGAAATATGACCTGGGGAGATTTTGTTGTGAAGAGACATTCCGATTTTAAGAGGCGTCCGGGGCACAGAATATTTGTGTCCATAACCTTGTCTACGGCCACTATCACTAACAGATTTCCAAGACCAGAAATATGCATGAAACAAGGAAAGAGTGGCAAGAAGAGGTCATATATAAAAATGTTCGCCACATTATATAAACAATGTGAGTAGATTTGTGGCTGTTCATCAAATAGTTCAATTTTTTACCGAACAAAATGGCTGAGGCAGTAACGTTTGTGGCCCACGCTCGATTCCGCGGCCGACGTTCCTGACCTTGTGTTTTTTTCCAGGGGTTTTCTCGGGTCACTCGGGCAAATGCTGGGAAGGATGTTTACCTTATATCCCCAGAGGCACCACCTTTCATTTAATTTCATTTTCTGTCTATGCGATCTTTCCGGGTTGTATCATCGTGGTCATCGGTAGGATGCGCTGACGTGGAGCTTGCGCTCTAAAAATACAGTTTTCGGCTGAGGGGAGGCGCTACAGTCGGCTGGCCACCCGCCCGCCCAGTGGAACTGATTGATCAGCCAGACCTGGCTCGGAGGTGGGCTCTCTGTGGCCACCTGGAACTCAGTCGGGTTGAAAAATTGCCTGCATCAGTTAAGGACCCACCGTAGTAGTTCTGCCTGTGATGCGTTATGGCCGCCGTGGGGTACTCTCATATATCCTCCCTCCTGGAATATGACGCACAATAAACCATCGGCTGAAGTGCTGGAATTCCCTTCGCAACAGACAGTACTAGTTCAATTCCTTTGCTTTCCTTTTGTTTTGTTTGGCAAAGGTAGGTGTTTCGGACTTACTAAAACATTTATCTACATAAAATAAAAGAAGAGTGGCTGAGCAAGAATCATTTAAGCAATGAAGTGAGCTTGACATTATCAGACAAACTAATATCCGTCGACAGCTTGATGAGAAGTACAAAATGTCTATTCACTAACATAATGAGCAGGAAGGCAAAAACGGAGACATTCTATTTGTGCATAACAGACGCTTTTAAATTCTGTGGTGAATGTGAATCTGTTATGATGAGACAGAATACTTAAATTATCCGGGCACATTCAGAGTATTAACTACACAGATAGAATCGATATTTCTGCCCAGTGCTCTGAATGTCAACGTGAAGAAATTGAAGCAAGCGCGGGTAAATGGCGCTAGTAACTATCATATTAAAAGTACATTTCAAACAGCTAGTGTCCAAAATGACCTGCTAGATGCGAGGTTAACAGCGTGCCGAAAACATATACATAGTTAAGGTGAGATTAGTAGGTGTGTGTCTGTCATTGCAAGCTCAGCAAAACAACAAATAACTTGTAAAAATACAGGTACATTTATATAAAGATATGCGATTAATGGTGAGGTTGTAGGAAGGCTTTGGAGCCTTTTTGTGAGAAACGAGAGAAGCGCTCAGGGTTTGGTGGGGCTTATATCAAATCCAATTGGCTTGGACAAATTACCTTGGAAGCTTACAGTCCAACTTAGGATGTAACTTCTGTAATGAAGGGTCAAAAGGGAAGTGTGCAGTGCTTGGTCACGGAAAAATGCTCTAACCATATTAATCCATTTTTGTGCTCGCCAAGGAAATTTAATTCTATAATCAGAGAAGAGTTTTGTTCAAGATAGTCAAGGCATTGCCCCATTCTTCTCTAGATCACTGAAAAGAATGGATTGCTTAATTCGTTATGTGCAAAATAAAATCACTTCTGTGCTACCAACAAGATTGTATTTTCAGCACAGAACTGTTTATAAGCATATGAAATCTTTGATTGAGTCCTTTGAACATATTCGAGATACGTAACATGGTGACAGAAATGTAAGCAGTCAAGCAGTAGGATTTGTGTGAATAGTCACCGGTCCACAACTCTTCTTTTGGCTAACATTTTATCACAAAATATGCCGCATGTGGTTGTTTTTATCGTATTCAACAGAGAAGTATTTGTGCAGTAAGGTTAAACACCTTTCTGTAAAGATTTTGCAAAGGTATTGCTTTAGCAAGAAACGTTGCAGTAATACTGTAAAATGTTGCATAACTGTTATATGCAATATAACCATGAGCAGGCTTGGTGACCGATTTAAGCTCTCTTCCCATCTTGTTTCTGCAAAATTATTTGTATTTACAATTTTAAACAATATTATACTTATTTCCTGAAATTGAGTTCCAAGCCACGAAAAAAAAATTCTGCCTTGAAGACGGAAATGCAATTCTTGGGAGGATTTGAGCCTCATTTCTGGCGCCTTGACATTATTGCTCTTCTCCCTGTGAAACATGTTTAATGCGTTCTCTGGGTGTATAAAAGTGTTGAAATTAACTGTAACCATTCTCATTATTACGGTCGAAAGTGACCCATATTGTTCAACTTTAGGCATAATTAAAGCATTGTCAAGAACACAATGAGAACTGAAAGACTAACTCCATCAGCCATACTGTCCCTGGGAAAAACATTGGTGAAATTTTCAGTTCAACAAACGCGTCATAGAGGATATGATTTGAAGCTTTCCTGGCGACGAACATATTCAAGATGCTCTCGGGCTTCGAGCCAGGTGTAGTGATGAAAAGACATTGACGTTTCGGGAGTGTTCATCTCTCCCATCTTCACTCTTGCTAGTCATTCATCCTGAAGATGGGAGAGATGTACACTCCCGAAACGTCGATGTCTTTTCTTCACTACACCTGGCTCGAAGCCCGAGAGCATCTTGAATATGCGTCATAGAGGAGTTTGCTACTGCCAAGGAGAAAAGAATAGATCTAATATACAAATATTAAATGACCAGGTACTTGTATTATATTTACTTTTCTGCATTTATGGTGTATTTAATAATTTTTGTTCTCAGGTACATATGTGCCATAGTATCATTTTAATCATGAGCCGCCATTGTTGACTTCCTTTCTAGCAGCACACTATCACCCCAAACTCCTCCATAACCTAAATGAAAGTCATTACACCAAGTCATACGATAGCTAAATATCGATTTTAGGTTTTGTAATGTTTCTCTTTCGCCCCTTAGATTACGCGGGTTTCATCACAAGCTGGATCTTTACTGCGATGAAAACGAAATTCACCTGTATGACAATAATAACAACATACGATAACTATAACAAACATCAGGTAACCATCGGGAAGTTATAATTAAACTTTATGCATCACTTCATGTACAGGAAGTTGTTCACTGCATAATAGATGTTATCGAAAACCAACACTAATACATTAGCTTATCTCACAAAATGACGTTGGAATGACGTTTAAAATAGATGTAGCAAAGCGAAGTACTATTAATCTGCATTGGTCGTATTACATTTATATAGGACCGCACTTTTATAAATCAATATTTAATTGTTAACATTTGAGGCTTTTATGGAGGGAGTAAAGCGAAATTTTGTTTTTGCACAGTTTGCACAGTTGTTAGCCTGCGTGTTCTGCGAAGCTGCGTTGTGTGCTTTCCTCAGATAACGGAGCTCTGTCTAACGCAGCTGTCCAGCTCAAAATTAGTTCATTATTATAAACATATTCGGAGTAAGCCTGTAACTCTTAAAGTTAATGTCGGAACTTATATCAGTTTAATTTTTTTTAAGGTCTGCTCATGATAGCTTCCGATGATAGCTGATAAAATTTTTCCAAAAGCATGTGGGACTTAAATCCTGAATCATAAACGTTTTCTATGTGCAAGGAAAAGGTAAGATAAGAAACGTGATGGAAACTCTGTCTGAATGATAGAGCACAGGACTAAAACAACTCAAATTATTACCAGCAATACGTCACATTCAACACATATGATCAGAACTTTCCAAACTAAACCAATAATGCGTATTTTAGTTTGCTTCTTCAAGCTGAACTTGAGACCGTATTTTCAATTTGTAAATGAGATTGTAAAAGGTAATTTGGTTTATAGATAATTCTATATAAGCATGTAACTTGTATTGTAATAGGAACCATATACATGGGTTCCAAAGTTAGACCTACAAACTTTGGGAGCTGAAAGGTACTATTATTTTAAACACTTTTTGTAAGGAAAGTTTTTTGCTGCGGTGCTTTGTTTAAGCGCTAGACAAGTTAACGTCATAGATTACTGCCTCCAGTTTAAGTATTTGCGGCAAAATCAACAATGCAAAGTAGTATTGCATTTACCTTAGTAAGGCACACAATCTTAATCCAAGAAACAAACACAGAACACATAAACAAAACCAAATATCTAATTCTTTACAGTTAATCACAGCTTTATTATTCAAAATTAGACCGACAAACTTTTAAACCAGAGAAATGGTTGGTGTCTTTGCGAGAGTACGGCAGAATAGGACGCGTCGATGCACTCTTTGTGTTAATCGCAATAGGCGTGCATTCCAGCATTTGCTTTGAATAGTAAACTGTGATTAAGTGTAAACAATGAGATGTCTGTGTTTTCTTTCTGTGTTCTGTGTTTGTTTCTTGGATTAAGATTGTGTGGCTTGTGTTGGTCTAATTTTGGGACACCCTATATTTGTCAATTTGTTTCATGTATGTAATATTTGACTAGGTTATAACGTTTCTGGTGGAAAAACTTAGAAATCGTTGACATTTAAAAAGATCAGGTGAACTGGTCGCGTGGGATGAGTGCGAAAAGAACGACCAATGACAGAGGGTTGTTTAAGCCGCGCGGGATAAAGCTCGATGTGTATAAAAGCAAGCAAAACCTCGCGTTTTGACACAGCATTGTGCTGCCAGTTGTAGTCAACATCGACGCCTGTCTGCGGAGCGATATTCGCGCTTAAAGGTATAAAATAAGGTTCCGCGAAAACATAGTGTCGATGTGTGTAAACGGCGAAGGTGATAAATATTGCGTACAAGAACTACAAAATACGTGCCGTGAAATTATAATTATGGGAGCAAAGTTACTTGAGTAGAAGTGAATATAACGTTATTTTGCCAGGAATATTAATAACTACGGGGAGAATTGTGACTGAAAATACAATATCAGTGTGCAATTATGCGCAATAAATATCCCAGTTCATATCCCCCGGCCTGAGACCTTCCTACCGCTTACCTATCTGTAAGCAAAGGTCCTTGTTTCTACTCTGAGACAATATTAGCCAAAGTAAATACATTTCCTGCCTCCAACACTGACAGGGAATTGCCACGCTGCGCTTCGGAAGGATCGAGGCAGCAACGCCGTTCAGCCGAGTCAGCCTGCAGTGTCAGCCAGTAAGGGGTTAAAACCTGTTACAAGCTGATAGATTTTCTAGTATCTATGAGACTTTCAGTAGTGAAATATACTTACAGTTTGGAGACTGAGATGAGCGATGGCGTGGGGTTCCTATCTTAGTCTAGACATACCCAGCGGGCGGTAACGTCTGTGGCCCGCATTCGGGAGGTCGCGGGTTCGATCTTGTGACCGCGCACTCTGACATGGGTTTCTCAGTGGTTTCCCCATATCACTTAGGCGAATGCATTATTTCATACCACGGTTTCCTTTCCATCATTTCCCTTCATTCCATTTCATTGTCACCTTTCAGGTGTGTTTCCAGGCGTGTAGTGTTGATTGTGCCGGGCAGATGGCGTGGTTGATTGTGCATGGTAACTGCTGTTGTCGGCGGTAGGTGGCGTTTGGCCGCCCTTGTCTCCGTCGAGGAGGGGGGCGCTAAGTGCGACACCGGACCTGCAGTGTGATTGCTGCTCGGCGGGGCCTGGCGCCGGGATGAAGAGATCTCAGCACTTACTAGGGACTTCCGCGCGTCTCTGTGGCATATCTAGCTGCGACCCTGTGTGGCACCTTTGGCTCCCTCATTTCATCCTTTCCTCCTGGGGGGCGGTAGTCACAATAGCTCTGTGTAGGCCGCAGCGAGCGAGGTGTCCCCCTCTGTACCCTTTACCGTTTACCCTTTTTAGTCTAGATATCGGAACAATTGAGGGGTTCTCTTCCGCACTCTTATAAGACCGTTGAAGGCTTTTCCCTTGTTTCCTTGGGAATTGATCTTCAAATGTACATAATGTTGTAAGTACTTACGGTATGTAACTCAGAAAAACACAAGTCTTAGGTATGACCTGTTCAAAGGTTGCATCGGGTTTCATGTTAATGCCCAAAACGTCATTTCACAGCTGAATGCAGTAGTTATGTATGGAGTCAGCCCAACAGGAGAATACATTATACAGCAGTGCAAAATAGCAGTTGACGAATTAATTTAAATTTATTTCAAGCTGAATGTATAAACAACTGTAGGAAACTGAATTGTGACTTGAAACTGATGTATACAGAGCTGCAGTTTAGTAACACACTGAACATTTCGTTTAGGTGATGCAATTTGCCTTCAACTGAGTGTTTACCTTTTTACTAGTAAATTCAGTGCCTCTTGTTTACCAAGGATGTCAAATTAATCTAATTTGTCTGACGCGTCGAATTTCAAATCCAACACAGAGTGTATTTCACACCATGTTATTTGACATCTGCTGATATGACGTTATGAGGAACATCGATTCACTGCTACATAGGGGCCGTTTATTTATTACACGTTTATTACTATTCATATTATTACTTGTTTTTTTTAATCCCACCTACGCTATTTCACACTTTGTCACGTTCTAAATTATCCCCTACTCTATCTCACACATCAGTTTTGTAGTAATTTTTGTTCATTTCATTCTTTTGTCTTTAAAGCGCGTAATACATAACATTTTAGGCACACAACATAAACAAAGCTTTTTCTGTTGTTATAACCAGGCATATGAATTCTCAAATAGTTCAATTCAATTTATCTACATTCAACTCATATGACAACACAGAGAATGTAAACAACAGTAGCCAAGGATCACTGACGGTGTGGTATGTGTTGTCTAAAAATTGCAACATAATGTAACAAAAGCAACAAAAGCCCAGGCCAGCTACCGTTACTTTTTCTCACTTTATTTTCTTCCAAACGTTTGTATAAATACACTGTTCTCTTTTACTGGCGTTAACGCAGTTTACAGTGTTTCGTGATATTACAACTCACAACTGTTTTTCGTAACCATGACTCAGTCCTTTCACTGTCTTTCTTCACTTTCTCTGTCTCACATACACTAACTCTGACTATACAATCACGCAACACTCATTAAAACTTCTTCACTTCACCGCGACGTATCTTTTGTGACGACAGTACCAAACACACACAGCTACCTCGCACTCACTGACACACTGACCGACTCATGGCTGTAACCGTAACTCCTCTAACTTGTTGCCTCGTCTCCTTATATAGTGAGAATGACGTAAAACGGACCCTTCTCGAACTTTTACAAATATGTACACCGGCTGCCGGATACTTCTCGAATACTCTGGAAAACCCTTTGTATTCCCGCTCGATTATTGCTAGTCACTTGTTTGTTCGTGTAAGTGGTGTGGGGTAGCTTAAACTTGAGTACCTTTGTTACGCGCCGGGCCATGCCAGTGGCGTAGGACACCCGGGCCCCGACCGTCCTTGTTGCATCGCCACTGCCATGGGCCGGCGTCATAATACTGTACGAGGCATGGGTGGTGGTTTATACCTGCGACGACCCCCTCTAAAGCCCAATGCTGCTTAACTGTGTTTCCTTTCTTTGTGGCTTTAATGCTTCCTATCGCTGAGGAATTGAGCGACTACTGGTGCAAACCGTTGTTTATGGAGACTTGGTGACTATGTTGAACAGTAGTGTCATGCATCTGTGCCATTTTGGAGTGAGGTGCAACATTGATTAAAAGCTACTTGGCCTGTCGTAATCATCTGTAACTTACTTTTCGAAGCCGCCTGGTAGTATATCTCAAACTATCCTTTACACGAAAGTTCTTTTTGATATTTTTCAGTTTCCAAAATGTGGCTATAACAATTTTGATTCAAATAACATATTGTCTTTAAGAGATTTACATGACAAATGAAATGTCTATTTTCAATTTTCTGGGAATAGTTATCTTTTTTGGGAAGAAGTGATACGCAATCTTGTATAATGGTTAAACTATACGAGATGAATGAACATAGTGCACAAATATCGCAGATCTCTTTAGAAAAGTACAATTTATTTCAGATTAAACTGTATATGGCATCTGGCGTTTCCAAAATGCTCCTTAGCATTGATTTCAGTTCAACGCCATTTTAAAAGGCTGTTATAACTTCTCACTTGGTTATCGCGATTTCGTGTACAAAGAATAGAATTTTAAAGTCAGAATACAGTGAGCCGCTTTTAAACATCTGCCTATTGAAGCGGTTTGCTCGGTCCTTCATGTACCCACAAAATATGTGTAATAAAGTTGAGTAAATACGAGTATTTGTCTCGACTAACAAAGAAGATGAAATGTCAGCTTTCGGAAGAGTAATTTATATAATTTATATAAAAATAAAGGATAATAGGTAGATAATGATAATAATGATAATAATGATAATAATGATGATGATAATAATAATAATAATAATAATAATAATAATAATAATAATAATAATAATAATAATAATAATAATAATAATAATAATAATAATAATAATAATAATAATAATATTAATATTAATAATAATAATATTAATATTAATAATAATTAATAATAATAATAATAATAATAATAATAATAATAATAATAATAATAATAATAATAATAATAATAATAATAATAATAATAATAATAATAATAATAATAATAATAATAATAATAATGTGTGTAGGTTTAAGGGCGCTCAACTACATGATCATCAGGCCCTTAAGGGGAGTTAGGGGTTAGTTTAGGAAATTCTTCAATTTGTATGCTAGCAGTACCAAATTTTAGCCACGTTAATATAGTGTTTAGCTATGCAGCTGTACAAAATTTGAAGTATGTAGGACAAATAGTTTTTTAATTAAAAACTTTTAATTGATTATAAAGATACTCTGATTAAAAATGCTCCTTGCGTAACAATTTTTTAATGTTTGGCATGAAACTTGGTGATCTGATGCTTCATGCACCTGAAAGTCACAATTGCTCTGGATTTTGATTTTACACCAGTACTTTAGTATCTAGAAATTTTTAAATATATTTATTTAGAGATTTCAAGTTTCTTTTAACTTCCCATCGGCATTTGAATGTGAATATGTTCAATATTACTTGGCTGATATCAAAACCCAGAGCAATTTTGGAGCCTTATACGAATAAGAACACATCCTGAAATTTTGAAAACAATCCCTTAAGAACTCTGTCACAAGGAGGTTTTTAGTTGCGCGAAAATGCTGAGAAAAAAGAAAGTGAGAAAAACAGCATTAAACTTTTAAAACGTTCTAACATCATCAGAGGTGTGTTCCAGCATCGGTTTCACTTTCTGACCTCGTATTCTCTTCTGTGCTGAAAATTTCTGCAATTTGTGGGCTCTCCTTGTGTGTATTTGTTTCCTGGCACTGCATTTTCTACTCTGAATACATTTTCTAGCATTGCACTTTTGACAAATGCATATTGCTCCGACTGAAATGCTGATATTCCTAAGATTATTCAACACCTGAATTGACTTCACACACGCCATATTAAACTCCACTACAGTTTTCAGTACTGCAAGTTCAAGTTTATTGCCAGACACACATCTACTTTGAACGCAACATTGTGAAGAGATTCATTCGAGTTCTGTGTCGTACCCTTGGCATAGCGTTCTAGCAGCTGATCAGAACTAAGTCGCTGATCCGGAGGTTGAATTTTAGTTTCCACTTCTGGAAACAACTTGCAGGACATTTTCTTGTGATTTTGTGGATGCAGATTGAGGATAATTTACATGACTGAATTTCTGATCCGTCGATATGCAGTCTCGGTGGGTGCGTACGTCTAACCACCAGCCATTTAATCACTATGCATCACTATTTAAAAATGGCCGCCAGACCTTTAAAAATGGCGCTGGTATGAAAGTCATTGCACTTTTTAATAGACAAAACATTGAACAATTTTTCAACATAAAAATCTAAAAATCAACTTTTTTTACCAAATGAGCCAGATCTCACCCCTAAGTCCCCTAAAAACAATTCATGGCAAAAGTCACATTCAAACTTCAATAAAACATAAAATTACTAGTAAAAAGGAGAAACTATATATAAATAGGTATACAAAGCATAGTGGCGAAAGCCAAAATTAAAACGAAGTGATAAAGATATCAAAAGAGTATAAAAACTAGATATATAAAGTTTCAAATCCTCAAACACATGTTACTTTCCGCTAAAAACTTAAAAACTCCTTCAACCGCTTGTTTGTCGTCCGCCAAGACTTCTGCAAGTCTGGCAGGCAGGTGCAGAGGGTCTCGAAGGTGCGCTAGAGAGGAACACTCTAGCAGCAATGGTGGGTAGAGAAAGTCATGTGAACGTAATACACCAAATGGTTATTTACTCATAATACTAAAAATACTGTCTTCAAATGCGAATTAAAAAAATGTAATTTTCACCATGGCAAAACCAGTGTTTTTATATTAAAGTGAAGCCTGGGTTGTAACAAAAAAAGACAGAAAGCAAGGTACAAGGATCTGAAATGAAATTCTTGAGAAAAACTAAAGAATGTACAAAGTTAGACCACATAAATAATGACAATAAGAACAGAGGTGAAAGCAAATCTATAAATGAAATACAACACTATAGAAACAACTGGCTGTTACATGTGGGGAGGGTGGACTGTTATAGACTTCCAAAAGTAGCTCTAAAGTACTAACCAGCAGGTAGAATTGACGTGGGCAGGCCGCAGAAGAGATGGAAAGACTTACTGTGAAAAATGGAACCGACAACGTGTCTAACCCATGGGGTGAAGATAAGATGATAATATTTATCCAAGCAAGATAACTTCACGATAACGTGTGAGGGTTACATTCGGAAAGTCCCGAGTAACATCCCGTTCGATCACCCACTCTGACCTTGTGTTTTTCGTGGTTTTCCTTGGTCGGCGAGCGAATACTGGGGTGGTCTCTCAACTACAATTATTTTATTTCCATCACCTCCATTGTACTTCGTTTCCTTCTCATCTTACAAGCGTGCTCCTAGGTTTCGTGGCGCATGGTGGTGCCGGATAGATGAGATGGATGCCTGCTCAAAGGAAATAGAATTATTCCCCGTGAACACTAGAAGACTACTTAGTCTACGGGTTCATCGACGTCCATCGCCCTATCTAGGCACCTCAAGGAATTGGAGCCAAGAACTGTTGGGAACTACGCGTCTCTGTGGCCTGTCTGCATGGTGCCTGTAGACTCCTGTGGCTCCTTCACTTAATTCCTTCCTCCTGGGGAGTGTAGGTCACAGTGCGCGAGATGTCCCCTTCCGCTGTATAGCTCATAACCCACACAACGCACAACAAACTATTTCTGTCTCCGAAGTTGAAATTTAATGAACGGCACACAAAGTGCACTAGTGTATAATAAAATGCATGTAAATTTCCAAGTATTGTGATACACTGGCAATGACTATGATAACTATTGAAAGCCGTTTGTCAGATCAATAAACTTTTAAAACAAAAATTAAAGCCTTTCGTAGATTGCGTCGAAAACATGACAGGAATACTTAGTATGTATATGTGTTTGAAAGCATGCGGTGCAGTAAGCCTAAAAAGAATTGTCGAACTTCCCCTTTGAGGCGTCTTTGTTACATAACATTGCTCGGCTGTCCTCATCTGTTTAAAAATTCCATCTTCATAAACTTTTCTTGAATAACGCGACTTAAAAATCTTGGTGCTGGGACACTCAACACTTCAGAATAACTTTCTTTCTACTGAATGAAATTTCGCGGAATATTCCGCAATGTTTAATAAATAGCAAAGGATTACGGATTTAAAATTAGAGATTTGTTCAACAGTACTGCACAAATATTGATTTGAAGTTAATTTTGGCATTATGTTTAAAATGCGTGTCGTTGCAGCACTTGAAACAAAATGTGTCTATTTATGGCGATTTCCATAACGTTTATAGTGTATTATTTGATGATAATAATTATTGTGATAAGCAAGGAACTGGTTTCTTTTGTCTATTACGAGACGTGTTTTTAAAGTAAGTACCGTTTAAATATTTTGCCACTGCAGCACTGTAGTCGAGATTTCGAGCATGCGCGATGTCTTCATTCATTAGAAAGCCAGAAGCAATTGTGAGCGACCATCAGTTAGTTTTATCCCATTGTTTGAGCGTTTGGAAATGTTGAAAACAATCGAACGACCCGCCGACTGTGAAGTCACATCAGTGCAGAGTTTCTTTTTTTGAATACGAAAAATGTTACGTTAGTAACCATTCATTCCCAATTGGGTAAAGTTTATGAGGAAACAATGAACCACAATGCCCGGCCAAGACGGCCTTAAACTCAAGATCTGGTCGCATCATTTGGTTGAGAAAAATTTGACCATCCTCCTTACAGTCCAATTTGACCCCAAAGGATTTTCATCTGTTTCCTCATCTGAAGGAATTCCTTGGTAGAAAACATTTCAACCATGATTATTTAAAAAAGAAGTGCAGATTTCCCTTTCATCACAAGCGGCACCATTATTTGATAAAGGCTTACAAAGAACTGGTTTCCCGTCACGGTAAGTGGCTAAATAAGATAATAACTAAATGCAGAAGTAGTGAAAGTTGTAAGGTTATGAATGATAATAAAATATTTGGGAAATAATGTTCTGTTATTTTTTTAAAAATTATCGGTACTTACTTTAAAAATACGCCTCGTAACTTCGAACCCCATTTTCTGTGGATTGCTCTTAGTTACATAGGTAAGATCTCGTATGACACCTCTTGCGACATCTTTTATGTTTAATTCACGTTTATTCTTTTTTCTTCCTGGTCGTGGAGAGAGAACTGAATTTCCAAGCCTTTATATAGCGACCAACTCTTAAAAGATTTGACTATCGCTTAAGCCTACTGTAACGTGAAATGGAACAATAGGTTCTTTAAGGAATGGTTTATTGAAGTTTGGGTAGAGGTAGTCATGTGAATGTCACACTTTGTATATACACAAATGGTAGTCTTACAAAAGCTTAATACATTCTCTACCCCTTACGCACTAGGCAGAGAACGTGTTGATTTCACCGGAAGTTACCTGGACGAGGTGTAACTTGGCACTTTATCAAAAGTAGGAACAAAATTAGAAACTAAAGCTTCACTTAGTAATATTGCAAGTGCTGTTAATAGCTTCATTATTTCCTAAATTAGCACTTTATTTTTAGAAAATGAATGAAATACTCACCATGTTTTTCTAAGCCGTCCTTTTTTTATGGCGCACCTACTTACTCTTACACCATTAGGGAATACAATGGGGCTTTAAAAGGAACTGGCGATTACAATGAAAGAAACCCAAGGATTTTCCACAACCCGTGTTAGACAGCGACAGCAGTAAAGGTGACAAATTAAAACTCGTCCACTATAGGACTTTGAGGTTCCTTGAATCCAAAGAAGCATTTTTAGAAAAATGTGCTTATGTGTGTGCGTGTGTGTGTCTGTGTGTGTGTGTGTGTGTGTGTGTGTGTGTGTGTGTGTGTGTGTGTGTGTGTGTCTGTAGTTAATGTCTAAAACACATAACTCAAAAACGAAAACTCAAATAAATACCAAATTTAGTATTTAAGTCCAGTACCCTCCAAAGAAGGGACGAAGAAATTCAACAAATCCCCAACCCTATAGCAACCTGTACATAAAACATTTTTCGAAAATGTTGATATTCTAAAATATGGCTCTAATGGTTTTTATTCAAATATCATACATGAAAGATATTTATATGACAAATAAAACAGTTTTCTGAAATTTTATGGGAGTAGTCTGTGAAAACCACTTCAATCAGAAGGGAAATTGTATAATTTGGCACAACTCATAAACCTTAAGCAGGAGATGCACTTCAGCCAAAATGAACACAACTTGTTTCAGATAACTTTTTTGTGGCATAAGCCATTTCCGAGATATTTGCCATTAGTGGCTCGACATATTGAATACAATTTTTTGAAGTCCTATTGATTTTCAAGTGTTTCTTGCAATTGCATGAAAAGAATATGGAATTTTAAGACCAGCAGATAGCGTCCAGTTTTTAAACATTTGACTATCACTGTTCCCTTATATCTATAACAATGTGTAAAATAGCTATTTCTGCAAAGATTTATCTTGATGAAATGAAATGGATTTCATAGGAATAATTTCTATACCCATTAAGAAATGAAAGAAGATAGAGAAAGTCATGAGAATATAACATTTTTTATTTTTGCTTAGCAGTAAGCATTCCGGAGACAAATGTGCATTAAAAACTGTGGTAAACTTGTGAAACGTCTTGATGAAAATGCAAGTTTTTTCATTAAATCAATAACAATAACAGAAATAAATAAGTAGTAGTTTAATCTATTAATGGTAAAAATATTACTGCAAATAAAATGGATTTTCCCCCACAATTCGCAGGTCTTGAACAATGAACTGTGGGCCAGTACATGATGTTGGCCTATGCGTGATAGCAGTGTTCATTGCAATTGCGGATATCATGGAGTGTTGCTCGTCCCCTTCAATCACCACAAGCTCTTCCGAACCAAAAAGAACATGGAGACGCAGTACTTCCAATACTGAACGAAGACAACATTGAGGACACAGAACGGTCACTCCAACCGCTTCAGCAGACTGATTTCTCTCGCGACCTCAGTCGCTCAGACTAGATATTCAGAAGGCAAAACTCCAGCGTATATCGGACAGGCAAAACAAACTCGATATCAGCAACATGAACTTTATGGAGCAGCATGTCCTCTACAACCAACCGTCAAATCCCCGGTCACAACACTCACCGCTCCTTGTTATTTCTGTTACTCTTTATCATTTTTTTAAATCAATGATCAAAGATTTCCCCCATATCACCCTTCCCTTTCCTCTCCTTTATTATTCTTCCTTTCCTTTCCAAAACCACGCTACTCTCTGGTGCTATATCTAGAGCCTTCGGGCCACCTCTTAACCTAGAAAAGAGATATTCAACCCTTTTTCTCCGCGTACCCTCAAAGATAATTTTCCGTTTCAACCTTGGTCTGGGTGGCTCAGTTGGTTAGACGCTGGCCTACTGTTCCCAAGGTCGCGGGTGCTCCATGTCAGTAGATTTACTGGTATGTAAAACAACCACGGGACAAAATTCCGGTACACAGGCGACGCTGATGTGATACTGGCATTTGAGAGCGTCGTTAGAACAATAAGATATAAATATTTCCATTTTAGCCTGTAACCCTAGGTCTAACCCTAAAGTTACCCTTAATTAAATTATGCATTGCCATACCTAAAATAGATTATAATATTTAATACTACGTAAATAAGGATTAAATTAAATTTTACGTACCCCCTAAGAAGTCTTCGCGTACCCCTGGAGGTACGCGTACCCCAAGTTGAATATCACTGGCCTAGAATACCCCACCATATCTGCAGGCCCTTTACACAGTAGCTTAGTATCAAGTGACTAAGGGAGATGCATCTGTGTTACTTTCTTTCACTGTCCTTCGGGTTTATTCTCTCTTGTGCCCCTCCCCCCCCCCCCCCACACCCAAAGAAATCCCACATACTGTCAGCCGACCTTCTTATGTGTGCTTCAGTAAAGCAACCATCTCCGTCCAATTATACAACATAGCTACTCGTCTGTGAATCTTCTGCTCAAAGTAATCACCGGTCATTTTATGGCACCTGACATAATACAGCCGATGCATGCTTCGATAAAACGAAGTGATGTTAATCAGCAAAAAATGTGCAGTCCAAAGTGTGCCAAATTTCAGCAAACCACACTTTTATTAGATACAAACTAATATTTCGTACACTGAATTATCAAAAAACATCTCAGCTGGAGGTGTCGCGAATTTACATATCAATGCAAAATGACAAAACTATATTTCTTTTGCTTCTAGCAAAAGTTGTAGTTTATTCTCCCAAGAGAAAAATACAAAAGTGAGCTGCAAGTGGAAAACACTTCATGAATATTTCATGAAGTCGGAGCGAATGAGTGGTTTGGTAAATGTATGCCAGAATACAGCTGGTCACCCAAGTGTTCTTACTAGAAAACAAAATACAAAAGTTTCTCCATGTATGTGTTTCTAATGCCCGCTTTCCCTAACGCCCCATGTTATATATATCGCCAGACCTTCCGGCTTTAACTGTTAGCTGTTTCCTCTGTTATCAGGAAGTTCAAGGAAACAGTTGTTTCTGCATTCTCTATGTTTGTGTTCTTCCTTTAGAAGATGTTTAAACACTTTGATTTAAACATGTGCATCAAATATTCATTTTACGTTGCTTTTTCCATGCTAAGTTTGATTTTTCCCCCTTCTGTTTATAAGTTTATTTTCCATATGTTAACATTTTGGATTCTCTCAAGTCTATAAATTGCAAGTAACGATTTGAGGCTGCTTCTTTTCTAAGCCATCATAATAACAGGCATTGGAAACTCGTCCTTCATAATATTTTGCATAAGCAGCAACGGATAAGAGAGATTGTATAGAATAAGTATAACATTGTGTGTCGATATTTAAGTGTAAAACAGATTGTTAAAACAATAAAGCTTGTTGCGAGTTATTTGAGGAGACAAACACTTTACAGACTCCACATCGATAGGATACCATGCCCAGAGACGAGGGACTCTCACAGTTTTTCCGACTGCAGCTGGATCGAGCCTACAAAGAGTTCTTATGCATTGCAATGAGGGGCCAGTTCAAATAAGCGGAAAGAGAATTAAAACACGTTTGACATACATTTAAACTCCTCAAATAAAGGAAAACCGCTTCAAATGTCGCTTCAACATGGGGCTAAATCAACGCCATTACTCACTTATATTAAAATCCGCTTCAGAATCTATGGTAATTTTCAATTTTGGCTGAATAACTGAAGTAAATGTGTTAAAAGTCGCAGCAATTTTAAAATTTCAGATTCTGTTTGATTGTATTCAGCTAAAACAATAGTAATTGCCATTATATACGAATAAATAAGCTTACCTCTTCAATTTCGTAAAACAATATTGTTCTTTTGTAGATTATCGGGCTAAAACAAAACTAATGAATAAAGCCTCCACCCCACTTACCTCTTCTTACCCCTGGTCCGTGCCTACCCTACCCTTCCTCCTCACTTCCAGTAACGCCAGGCGATACCACCCCTCCCATTCACGGGAACGTGCCCACACGCGACGTGGCGTTATCACATTTCTCTTAGAAATTAAACTTTGCATGATATTTTAACATCCAATTGTGTCTAAATTCATTTGAATTAAGATAAAAAGGCATTTCAGAACCCTTCAGACAATATTTGTTCGAGAGTTAGTGAAATAATAAACCATATATATTCGTCAAGAAGCTGGATGGCTCTAAATTTTTGACACAAATTATTTTTGCGGCGAAACGTTCTTTATCGACAACAATTGTACTGGACATATTTCTTACACTCATCATGCAGAATCCTTGGTTGACGTATGGCCGATGCAGTACTTCCCATCAGTGTGGTATTGTTGTTGTTGTAGTGTTTAACGCCCGCTTTTACTACTACGGCACCGCAGGCGGTGACACTGATGATACATGAAGATGGAGCACCGGTGGAATGAGATGGCGGGGGAAACCGGAGTACCCGGAGAAAACCCGCCCTGACGCCGCTTCGTCCACCACGAATACCACATGCGGGTCCCTGGGATCGAACCCGGGCCGCCTAGGATCAGTGTGGTAACGGAGGAATTGGCAGAGTTACTGAGGATGGCTACGCCGCAAATGGCAAAGAACAATGAAGAGTTAGAGCATTGTTCTGTAAATATCAGTGCACACTGTTGAACCATGTTGAATAGAACATCCAGATATGTAAGAACTATTCGGACATGCCGTCCAGGACACAAGATCGGCGGTAGAAGTTAACTCTCTCAGTTTGATTAGTGTCGTATCTGGGTTATTACATACTAAATTAAATACGTTATTATTATTATTATTATTATTATTATTATTATTATTATTATTATTATTATTATTATTATTATTTTTTTTTTTTTTTTTTTTTTTTTTTTTTTTTGACAATTTCAGAAATAAAAGTGACCCTTTGATTTTATTCACTAATTTATTATTTTTCTTCAATCTTGCTCGCATACTTTTGCCATTGTGACCTGCGCCAAGAATTTCGAAAGAGAAAATTCACCCTCTTAACATAAACACCAGTGGTGTTTAAAGATAAAGTGGGACTTAAATTTGTATCAGTTATGTAGAGAATACAAAAACAGAACACAGCAATAAAAATATAATATATTGCATTTGCGTGACTTTCTCCACTCCTGTACTATTATTAGTTCTTATTCCTCTGTCATCTTCGTGTAAGTGAGGAACATTTGCAGAAAGTATCTTATTGCTTATGTCCTTGTAGAGGTAAGAGAAATGCAGTACGCTTTGAGCGATAGCGAAATCTTTTAAAGCTCCTCGCTATATGAAGGCTCTGAAATTCCGTTCTCTCAGCACGACTAAATTATAGAAACTTAATAACGATCTTCCATTTGACGAAAGTTTAAGTATTCCAAAACTCACACAAATAACAAAGAATATCTCCGAAATGGTTCA
This sequence comes from Tenodera sinensis, assembly GCA_030765045.1. Lineage (NCBI taxonomy): Eukaryota > Metazoa > Arthropoda > Insecta > Mantodea > Mantidae > Tenodera > Tenodera sinensis. The sequence goes on along the minus strand of CM060962.1, from coordinate 180,567,265 downwards.
CTCCACAACAAAATTCACTTGGACATAAACTGAATGTTTTAAGGAACCTACATTTTTTGTAGAGTGAGATTTGGTCTATCTGTTACGATTTAGCAGTTATACAAAAGTCATCCAGAGTAAGCAGGACTACGTGGGCTACAGTCGAAAATTCAAAATATACATTTCACTCCTCATAAAAATATCCTAACCATATGGCGTGTTAACAAAAATCATTAAAGCCATTTTCGAGAAAATTTTCCAAGTAAAGGTTAGTTTAGGGTGGAGGAATTTACTTCTAAATCTTCGTGTCGCATCCTTGAAAGACATTAAATACGGTGTTTGGCTGAGGGGGCGCCGTGGTCGGGTTGTCATCCGCTAGTGGGACGGATTGATCTGTGGTGGCCTGGGGCTCAGTCGGGCTGAAGAACTGCCTGCACTTGTTAGGGACCCACCGTAGTAGTTCTGCCTGTGTTGAGTCCTGGTCACTCTCGGGTACTCTCATATCATCCTTCATCCCGGGGTCTGACACACAATAAGCCAGCGACTGACGTGCCGGAATCCCCAGATCTGATATGGCCCGTAATTATCTCACGTAATATTCAGATGAAGAATAACTGAAAGTAGCGATCAAAAACTATTTTTGAAAAACTTAGCTCTTCCTGTCTATTTCTAATAAAGGAGGCACCATTATTTTGTTGTACTTTTTCATATATGCAGCCTTCTAATTCTGATTGGTGGAAAATTGTATAAGGATTTTATAGAACAAACCCTTCAGTATCTTGGAGACAAAACCTCGAGCACTAAATAACCAAATACTTTTGTCTGAGCCTAATAATGCTCACACTTCTGTAGTGGGTTGTACAAATATAGAAGAGCTTAGAGAAATTATCTATCAGAATTCCTTATCAACTCAGGGAGACGGTTACAGTTTGGACTTTACCTTTAGGGTAACGTGTGACGTTCGCATTCAGAAGGTCGTGGGTTCGATTTCCGTGGCCCACCTTCCTGACCCATGGAATTTTGGGGTTTCTCAGCGTCACTAGGCGAATACTGAGAACGATGATGAAATCCGCCGAATTCACTATCCTTCCATTTCGCTTCATCAATAATTTTATTTATCGTTCATCCCGTTGATTCTTTCAGGGGTTCAAGTGTCAGCGAATGCGTTAGTTTAAGCTTGGCAGGGATAATATGTCCATAGGAACTCTTTCCTTCCCTCGTCCATGGGCTTCATGCAGGAGGGGAGGGGGGGGGGCGTCATCCGGGAGCCTTGGACCCCGCGCCGAGATCCCTCTAAAGGATCTCTAAAGACTTTGAGGTGTCGTCCCTCTTGGAGACCTCTATCAATGTTACTCTGGATCTGGCCGCCCGGTGTCTCCTCTCGCCTTATCTTTCCTCCCGGAGGTGCCCTCTTGGGGCATAGGTGCAATAAGCCTGGCTTCAGAGTCGAATCCCATCCATATCTTTCCTATTCCTATTCCTAGTTGGATCTTAAGGTTGGTTGTGGGTGTAAAGAAGAGTAGAAATGGTAAAATGGGGAAGTTATTGCTTTAGGGGCTGTTTGTTCTCTACTTTGTTTGCTCTCTTCATTATTTTTTGTGTTTTCCTTTATTTTCTTTTTTGGCCAATTAATGTCATAACTTTAAAGTTCTATGCGACGATTATCGGCCAAAACATGCACACTACACTATATTAATCACGCATGCATGATCTGTCTTATTCGTGTGATTTATGAGTTCGAACACGTGGAATGTTTAAGACCAATAAATACGCAATTTTTCATCTGCTATGAAGTACGAAAGTAAAATACTGAATTTAGAGTTCTAAAATAAGCTAATATAAACAAAATTTATTCTTGAAATGAAGGAATTCTTTCACACAAAAATTGTTCCTTAGAGGCCACATATTGATTTAGTAACCTTCTATTTGAAGATGCATCAAGAATTGTAGGAGACGTAAACTTCATTACAGTTACATTCTTTAAGGGAATGAAAGGCTATGCTGCCTAGGTACGAAGCTGGTTTATGTTGATCGGGGTGTACCATCTGGTACTCAAGTCGAAGAATAAGATTACCCATAGGGGATGTGAAATACGAGCGAGTGATACTCCCAGCTCTTTTGCATACCGTTAATGGAAGAGATGCATCGTTTTACAAATTGCAACCTGATATAGATCATTCTTGCCAACTCATACTAGTCCTGGCATTTGTAAAAAGAGAAGGAAGGAAAAAGATTGTGTTCACATGTGAATATTAAAGGATAAGTTAGACGTTGAGAAATGCTATCAATGTGGATTACAATCGAAACAGAAAATCGTGTGACTCTTGCAATGCAGTTCTCGAATCTAATTGGAAGAAAACAAATAAGGTCTTAGTAACAGCATATAGCTTTTCAACAACGCAAAAGGAAGAAATAGCAATTCTCTTTGGAGAAGATCCTAGATATACATCTGATGTGAATAAAAAGTAACCTATAATGAAAAGCAGCTGAATTGGTAAGGCAAATGTGGCTTCTCTATCTGCCAGCGTGAGCTGCTCTGTTCCTGGAGCGCCATTTTAGCCACTGGTTTGGCAGGGTATGTTCACTCTCCCAAAATATGACCTAGGGGTAGCTTTACAAAAGTGCCAAAGGAATGGAAAATAGCCAAAGTAATATATTTTCATGCAAGGGGGTAGAACTGATTACGATAATTATAGAGGTATAACATAATCTATTAGTATATGCACGAATAATATGTAATCGATTAAAAATAGTGTCAGAAACTAAGGTTATGGAAGAGGGGATTGGGTTTCGGAAAGGAAGGTCATGCGTTGACAGTTATCCTAAAGCAAATTACAGAGAAGAAAATTTAATTTGGAAACCCACATAGTCTTCGTGGACTTCGGGAAGGCGTTCGACCGAGTAGTGCAGAATAAATTGTGGCACATACAAAGTTTATGGGTAGAATAGAATTGTTATTGAAATAAATTGAAAATTAACAGAAGAAATTAAAATAATTTAAGGATCCAAACAATAATTTATCACCTATTTTATTATATATATATATATATGATAATCTTTACCAATGGAAATTTAAATTAGCAAATGGTATGAACATAGAACAAAGAACATCAAATATATTAATGTTTGCTGATCCTGTAGTTTTAATTTTCGATTTTCAGGATAAACTGCAAAAAGCAACGTGTGAATTAAATGAAATTAATGAAGTGTATAATATGAACATTTCAAGTCAAAAAACCAAGGTAATGGCGTACCTTGGTAAATACACAGTAAGAACAAAAATTTCGTGTATAATATTATTGAGCAAGCGCATTTTAAGCATCTTGGATGCAATTGGAGTTATAAAGAGATCCAGGTATAAAACTTAAAATTAGTAAGTTTCAAGCAATAAATAGCATACTTAAAAACCTTAAAAGGTAAAACAAACAGAAACACGCAATTAAAATTCTACTCTGTCATGGCACTTTCTGTTTTGCTGTACGGTAGCCATACATGGACATTAAGAAGTAAGAGATCTCACAGAATGTACAATAGACCCATTTAGACATGAAGATAATAGCAATGAAGTAGATATTGATTCAGTTTTAACAAAATTATTGGAATATAGAGAAAATTGACTTCAACACTTAGAAAGATGACTCCAGAGAGAATCCCCAAGAAATAACGGGATATAAACCAACAGGACACAGGCCAATAGGACGACCTAGGAAACGCTCGATAGACGTGAGACCCAAACAGGCAATAGCCTAATCCATGGTTGTACAAGAAGACGAGTAACATTATATACTACCTGCTATCACTAGCGGAGTACCGTTAAGGTAGCGTTACCAGATTATTTCATGGAAATGTAGGACACAGTGGTAAAAATGTGGGACAGATGTGTAGGACATTGTCGACAATGCAAAAATTATCGAAGTTTATAATTTAAATGCTATTCATAAATGGCCATAGACATATACACCTATACCTTTGCTACAATCCTGTAATTTAAATGCTACTCATGTATACCCATAGGCGAATACACTTAAACTTTTGTTAAAATCCTGAAACATACAGTGTTAAATTTGATCATGAACAGTCAATTATAATACGCAGAAGAAGCAATCTTGTGCAAAGCATCTAGCTTGTTTGAAATACAATCAAGAAATTCCACACAACTGAAGTTTTTAAAATTGTACTTCACTACAACAATACCTCTAACTGAATCAATAGATACTCTGCTCCTTTCATCTGTCCACTTTCCTCTTATTAGTGAAAATACTCTTTCAGCAGTAGCATTGTGTTGCTTTATCTCCAACCTTTCGCCTCGGAGTGCAAATGCTGAATTCCCAACCTCTCGTTCACTGTTAGTGTATGTGAGTTCTGTAGCCGGTGTTGCCCTGTTGCCATAGCGACTCGCAATTGCCAGTTCATTTTCTAACCATCAGTGCTTGTTTCTGAAAATGTAGCACATTAGAGACCTTTCAAAAATTCCTGCCGGATGCCGGACAAAAGGTTAGAATGTAGAGCATGTCCGGGAATTTCCGGACAACTGGTAACCCTACGACGCAATGCTTCGTGCAATTTAGACGCAAAAATTAAATATAATGCAATAACAGCGTAGAAACAAACACAAAAAGCTTTCTGTTTTCGTCTCCTAAGCTGATGAAAGCTCTCATATAGGTGGTCTAGCTATCGTTCAGTTTAATGACACACACAAATAATTTTTCAGCCCTTGCTGCGAATAATCTCACATTTCTTTTATACAAACATATAGCGAACGCCTTTCAAAGAGGCGGTACACAAACCAGTCCTCCACTTCATATCGAGTTCATTAGTTCCTCTTGGTGTCTTGGGCTATTCCCCAGACCAATCACATAGAACGCTGATTACTGGCTGAGTGAAGTCAAGGCTGGTTACCTGATGATGCAAGCCTTAGGCAAGAGAAAGCAGAATTGCTATCTATAGCAATGGACCACTTTGTAAGCACGTTAGTGTACAAAAACGAATGAAAAAATCTGATGTGTTGCACTCATATGACTTTCTCTACTCTATATACTTGCCATTCTTACAAACTCTTATTCCTAAATCTTCTTCGTATTAGTGGAGATGAACATTTGCAGAAATTACCTTATTGTTTATCTCCTTGTGGGTACAAGGAGAATACGGGAATACAGTAGGCTTTGAGCGACAGTCAATCTTTTAAACATTCAAATTCCGTTCCCTTTGCACGATTAACATATAAAAATTGAATAACGATGTTGCATTTCACAGGGGTTCTCCAAAACTCACACAAACAACAAGGCATATCTCCGAAATGGTCCACCCTACAAAAAAATTATTAAGACATAAATTGTGAATTTTAGCAAGATCCACATTTTTTGTACAGGAAGATTTGCTCTATCTCTAACGGTTTATCAGTTATACAAGTCATCCAGAATAAATACGAGTACAGGGGTTACAGCTAGAAAATACAAGATATACATTTCATTTGCCATAAAAATATCTCAAATACATGACATTTTAATCAAAATCGTTAGAGCCATTTTCAAGAAAATCAAAATTTGCCATGTAAAGGGTAGTTTAGGGTGAAGAAATGTTGATAAAAATCTTCGTGTCGCATCCGTGAAAGACATTAAACTTAAATACCGACTTTGATTTTTAACCAACTTTTCGTTTTTGAGTTATGCTGTCCACAGACTGACAGACACACACGGAACTTTTTCTAAAACTGCTTTTCTTGAACTCAGGGGACCTCAAAATATATATTTCCGTGGAAATCTCGACATCGAATTTTTGGGTGGAATAGAAAACTTCCTCAACTATACTATACGTAGTAGAGAAAGTAAAAATATAATACTATGTATTTTATCACTTTTGTCTCATAACTCATACCGAACTATAGGAGTGGAGTGTGGAGTTTAAGGGCCCGTCGACAACTGGGTCATTTGTGCGAACTATAGGTCAAGCCAAATATTTATTTATGAGAGAACAACATCTAATGTACCTACTTATTTATCTTCATATTTATCCTTAAGCGCACTCTTTCGACACATTTTAACATTGGTGTTTTGTGCTCGTTATTTACGCCGAAGTTCAGGCATCCTAACAGCAGCTGAATAACTTACCATACACACGTCTCCCGCGGTTGTGGTTATTTATTGCCACTCACTTTCAGGCGTTCATATATTCGGTATAAGCATCATTAATAGCGCTGCATGTCATTTTTACTTCCTTTTATTTAATGCTTAAACTAAAAACATCTTGTTTATTACATTCACATGACTGTTCCACACAATATTCTTATTTTTGCATCTCCTCTATGTACTTACTATTCTCCTGAAATAATACGTTTGTGTTTACTTCATGCTAACAGTGATAAAAGTTTACATAACTTCTACAATATCTACAAGGAGAATACAGGAGACTTAAGAAATAGTGTAGTTAAATGCTTAAAAATCTGGTCGTGATATGCTATATTTGAAATTCTAATACTTCTTCTATGGGATACTACGAGAAACGAAAGGCTGTTAACTTAGCACTGGTTCAAATGAGATGGTGCACCATCCTACTATTATGAACCTGTAAAGGCCAATTTCAATTAGTTGTACTCTGGATAATGGATGGGCCTAAGTCACCCAATACCTTGCTCAAAAGGACCTCCTCATCTAACCCCTTTGGATTATTTCTTTTGGAAACACTCAAGAATATTACATTTTAAACAAATCCCCTCAAAGGATCGTTGAAGTGCCTCGTACGTTGTATGTGCCTCTGTCACACCCTCAGTTCTCAGAAACTGCCATATGGATACAAGAGGATGGTTGTATCAATCAACAACGCATTATTTTGAGGACCTATGACGTCTGTAATGGGCAGAGGTGGGGGACGCAGCTATTAAAAGTAAACTAATATTATTATACTAATAATAGTGATTCTGATAATAGTAATAACTACAAAAATAAGAATAACTAGCTATTAATAATAGAAGTAATAAAAATAACAATGGCGATATTGATGATGACAGTAATAATGATAATAATCATAATTACAGAAATAATTCTTATTATAATGATAATAATTAACAATAATGAACTAATGAGAATAAAATACTCAAAGTAATAACAATAGCAATAACAACAATAACTGAAATAATAATAAAATACAGCAATAACAATAAGAAACAATGGTCGTGATAAGACCGTGCTGTCAAAACGACCTTAAATAAATATTTACAAAAAAAAATAAGAAACAAAGAAATACCAATGGAACATTACGCGGCCTCATGTGTGCATGGATTTTGTTAGTGGAACTTACAATCTGTAATCCATAATGTTAGACAGTATATACAGGAATGAGCTTATTTCCTGGAAAATAAAGTCCTGTAAGTGAAGTGGAAAATATTCTAAGACTATTATTATCACGTGCTACACACGCTAGCCTGGCATCCCGTCCGCTTCTCTTACAAGCAGAACAAAGTTCACGCACGCCACTGATTGCATTTACTCCCGTGATTTCTGCAGCTATCCGCTCGCCCGCATGAAAGCACATTGGTGATGCCTTCCATGCATAACTGTCCTGTCCTAATTGCCCTTACCCTAAATCTATTTAAAATTCTGCTCCAAAGAAGAACCAGCTACATCCATGTGTATCACATTGGCCACGATCTCGAAACTTACTGCCAAAGTAGAAGGAGTATTACAATGCTGCAAGCACGGTTTCTTTTCTGGTTTGCTACTTACCACAGTATAGGGATATTTATACTTGTTAACTGTAGTGTCATATATACGACCTGCGTGTGCCTTTTAAACACGACTCTTCGCTCCCGCTTCCCTTTTCTGGTGGGTTCTACCACTGTGCCTTTATATTTGTAGATCTCACCCGCTCGTTCTGTCATCCGATCGAAATTTTTTGGTCGCATGGGGTAAGAGCTTGGCACTTTGACTAAATGACATTCCGCTTTGAAGATGTAGGATATATAAGGACATACGATCATATATATTTGCTTTTGTAGGACATTATTTCCACCAATTATGTCTTACTCCGTTATCTTTAATGTATTCAGCTTTTCGCTTCCTTCCTTCAGAGTTTTCAACCTCCACCGTATCCTACACTGACGTACAACGACTGACAGCTAAGAATCAGCACGCAGCTTCTTATCTGCCAGCTAGGCGACATCCGCCTGTGGATTAGATTAACTTGAAACTCTGGTAATCAATAGCGGACACCAAGCAGAGTCTGCAAATTTTCCACTTTGTTGATACATCATATTGTGAACATGCATAACTTCCATGTATACCCCACGCAAAAAAAGATATGATGTGTAACAGTTACACTTTTACTTCTACTAATCGTTTTAAATCAAAACAGTTACTAATATATTAGTTTTTCTGTTTATCTCTTGCTAGGTAGTACAATTACTGTCTATACAGGGCGGATGATGCTGCATTTATACCTTAATTTGAGGGAATTTATTCACTATTTAATGTTAAAGTGTCATGCAAAGTTTACTATCTAAGAGAAAGTAACGTTAAAATTAAACTGTGATTAAATTCATTCGAATTGAAATAAAAACACATTGTGTTCTGCCTCTCAGCGAAGACGTGAGGTGAGAGGGAGTTCAACTAGCTGGTGTAATCTATGTAATCTATGATAGTAGACCATAACAGTATAAACAACCGAAAAGGTCTCACTTTACTCACAGGATCTTTACTTTCCAGGGAATAAACTCATACCTGTATATAGTGATGTCTAACATTACGGATTACAGATTGTAAAAGTGCAAGCATGAGGGCACGTAATGCTTCATTGATACTTGTTCGTTTCTTATTAATAGTATTGTTGTAGTTTGTTATTATTATTTGTTGTTTCTATTCTTGTTTGCAGTTACTATTGTGGTTCTTATATTACTATATTATTTATATTATATTATTATTGACTTTATTATTATTATTATTATTATTATTATTATTATTATTATTATTATTATTATTATTATTATTAATATCATTATTTTGTAGGAATAGGCGTGGTATCCGTAAAAAGTTCACCTCAACTAACAACTATATGGCAATGAGAACAGTACCACATACAGAAGTGAATACATTAAAGATCCTGTAAGTGAAGTGGCACATTATCGGTTGTTTATACTGTTATTGTCTATTGTCACGGACTACACACGCTAGTTCAACTGCCTCTCACCTCACGTCTTCGCTGAGAGACAGAACACGCCACTGCCGTCTTTTGCCCCGTGGAGTTCTGCAACTGTTTTAACGCACGAAGGGAACAGACGTAGACTTTTTAGGAGTGTTGAATTACGTGAAAACCAATGGACACAAAGTGATCGCGTAAAGCTTACGAGTGTACAATTGTGTGAATAGTGTTAATTGGTTGTGGATTATATGAGAATACACATATATTGGTCGGCAACGTCTCAAGTGAAAAGGGTGAAAATTGATGCTTTATTAAAAGACGTTATAATTGAAATTTGTGTCCTCTTTTCAAAACAACTCACGCATACCCAGAGAGAGAAATCTCATAGATTCTATTGGCGGCAAGGTGCAGATTCAAAGGAACTTCGAGACATTATTAGGCAGCAGAAAGTATTCTTACTTCAAAGAGTTAACAATGCTTGACCGACTACACTGTGTAATCCTGTTTCAAAGTTCATCTCAACGTGAAGCAAAGTAAAATATTACTTCACATCACAGACGCTGAACACTGATGATACATTAAATAAAGTGTAATTGGAGAATAATTTTGGGACGGAAACGCTCCAGGCTAAAGCTGAATTCACCAGTCCTTCATGTGATAATTTTGAAGCCGAAATAGCGATTTGCAGGTCACACTTTTAAAACACAATTGCAACTAAAAATGCTTCATACCGCCTAACGATATCTCAAAGTCATTTGTTGTGCACCATCTTGCCGTCAGTAAGACATAGAGATTTCTCTCCCAGGGTGTGCGTGAATCTTAATTAGAATAGATGTGGTTAATTATGGCAATAACGTATTTTAATAAATATTATGAACCGTTTCACTATTTGCACTGAGACATTGTCGGCCAATGTAGATTACAAAATAATTCACCAGTCAAATAAAAGTGTGTCCGTATTTAATCACCTAAAGAAATGCTTCACTGTGACATAAATCTGCGTCCGTAGTTTTAAATGTATTCCACGCACTTAGACCCTCCAAAGAATAGCGATGTTGCAGCTTCGACTAACCCCACTGCTCTGAAATAAACAATGACGCTACCAAAACCGTTATAACTATACTGAGCATTTTAAATTCGTAATGCTAACCTTTTTATGTTCGCTTTCTCTATTAGTTTTTAATTGAAAATAATTGTTCTATTTACTATTATTTTAATTCGCTTTAAGTGATTAATTTTCTGAATATATAATTTCGGTATCAAGCGTAAAGTTTAGTGTGCCTACCCGGCGTCTGCAGGTATTAGAACTGAGGAAATCCTGTAAAATGTCTCAGTCAGGGAAGACGTCTTAGCAGGATTTGAATCGTAGACCTCCCGTTCACGAGTGCATGTCTAAAGGACCTCGATTACCCGTGTCGATATGAGCAAAGAACATCGTGTGAATGCAACACATCTTCTTCTTCTACACTCCATGGATTAGGCAGATTGCCTGTTCCGTCTTCCTTTGTTCACCTCCATCTCTTCCTTGGGCGTCCTACATTTCTTCCTCGTGGTTTGCCCACCTCGATAGCGTGATAGTTAGCGTGTCTGCTTCACGTTCAAGAGGTCGCGAGTTCGAATCTCGCTTAGGGTAAGTTATCCGGGTAAGGTTTTTTCCGAGGTTTTCCCTTATCCTGAGAAGACGAATGTCGGGTAACTTAAAGCTCTATGGACCTCGAACTCATTTGAGCACCATTTCACCCATTTCATTCATCGTCCGAAATTGGTGGTTTGTACTCCTATATTTTCAGTGATATTCTTTCGTTACTCACTCTAGTCAGATATTGTTTCCAGTTCTCTTTGGTCTCCTCGATTTCATGATTTACTTTATATATACCTAGTTCTTCTCAGATATCCTCGTTGCGAAAGAGATCTCTTCTGGTACAACCGTATACCCTTCTCAAAAAATTCATTCCTGCGGCTTCTTATTTACTTTCTCATTCATAATCTAGGACTCACTACCATACATCAACACTGGTACTGCTATTGCTTTATAAAATTTCAGTTTTGTGTCTTACCTAATTTTATTTTGTAACGTCCTTGTTACTGTGCGGCATACTATTTCGTTTTCTATGTCTTTATCCATTTCGAAACTTGTATTATAACCGAAATACTCAAAATGAGGTACTTGTTCTAATATTATTCCTTCTATCATAATTTTGGAGCGTTTAGGATATTTGCCTTTGTGTGTCATCACTGAAGGCCGGAGGCGTGTACGTTTTTCCATAGATATGCTGCACATTAAATCGCTCGCGCATGTAAACAACTGCAGGTAGGTACAGCCTGACCATGAAAACAGCCTCACTACAAGCATATAAACTATGCATTCTGGAATTGCACTTAAATGCTTATACATGCTGCTATTTATTAACTATAATATCGTCACAGAGTGCATTACACTGCGTTACAATGTAAATCCGTAAATTATTAAATGTGACATTTCGACGCCTATCATGAAGCAGCTTTTAAACAGTGAAAACTTCTTTCTACGTCACACGATGTCAGAGGTACAAATGTAAAGAATTCCACTCTGTCGTCTGGCGTGTTTTCCTTCTTACTCATTTTCAAAATTTCACACACAGCTTGATAGCCAATATTTTTGTTTAGAACCTTCTGGAATGTAGCTTTCAACTTTTCGATACCTGGCACAAGAGGTATCCTATTAATTAAATTAGCTAAGACTTCTTTTATGTTTATGCTCTTGGACATTTCCGAACCCGATTTTTCTAATTGTTTAATAGCTTTGGGCAACACTGTAAAATTGTTGGATATGAACTGAAGATTTTCAGATAATTCGTACGATATCAGAGACTTAGAAGTTACAATAGCAACAGTCACGTTATACTACACCTTGACCTTGCCTCTGCATACACTTGCACTGCAATATTTCACCTGTTTGCAGAGTACTACTATACGTTGTGTTCAACTTTTGCTTCTAGTGGCAGTTGTCTGCACATTTGATGGCCGTGCTGTACTTCTGACGTCATTCACACTCTGCGTCTAGCTAACCTGTATTGAATGCCAGCGCACATTCCTCCGGCCTTTAGTCATCACTTTGGATTTACTTGTTGATATTTTCATGTTGCAAGTTATTCCTATTATATTTGGTTTATGAACGGAACGTTGTAGATCATTTTCGTTACTTTGTATTAGTACCGCATCATGAGCATATAACATAATATGTATATAACCATTTCTACTTATTTATATACTTGGGTTGAAAGTATCTCTTCTCCACATTTTCAGTAGATCATCAATATAGATCTTGAACAGTATCGGCATTAGACTGCATCCTTGTTTAACTCCTGTACTAGTAGCAATATTCTTCATATTCTCCTTCGTTTTTTCTACTTATTTTCCCTTACCAAGAAAAACAGATTTTTCAATCTCTGCTAGTAGCTCTTTGGAGTAGTGGGTATAGGGTTGAAGTGAGAACATCATCGCTAGGGGAAGGGGGAGAACTTGAGAAGTTAAGACAGAGAAGCTAGTGCTCGTAGCACGGGAGGGTGAGAGGTTATGCATACTTCCAGTGGATGAAGTTCCTGCGGAAGACACTGACGGAGTAATACATACAGAGCACCTCTTTAGGTGTGGCTTCTTGCTTGCAAATTGGAAAGCGGTTAATCTGGGTTTATTTAAGTACTTCAACTTAAAGTTTTGCACACAACCTTCTGTTCAATTTTCTGGTTACGCGATCACGACATTCTTTTCTTTCTTTTCTTTTCACTAAGCTGCTCCTAGTCACATACTGAACTGTTTCGCTTTGACCTTGTATTCCTAAGAGTATTACACTTCAAGCCACTCTTGAAGCTGATAGCTTGCAATTTCGTGCTTAAAAATTATGTAGAGAAAGAGCTTAGGTTTCCTACAAATAATTTAGATATAGATTGTCTTCTTCAGAAAGGATGCAGGAAGATAGCAAGTTATCATTCTTTACTAGCCCGCGTTCCACTTTGAACACTTTAGAAATTCTTTACCTATTCCCTTAGGGGTATATGGTACCAAAATCCCTAGTTCAGACAGATTGAAAGCAATTTGACCGACTTTCTTCATCCATTTATTTAAGACAATTGCATAACAAAATTAGTTTCATTTTCTTACGAAGCTAACTTTACAAGAAAATAACTTTCAACAAATGAAACAATTTTTCTCGTGTTAGTTATTCCACACGATAAAAATATGTGAATATTACGCTTGCAATATACCACTTTGCAATGAATACGAAAGGTTATATCAAATCGTTTCCTGCAAAACGTATAAACTATTTTAATTTTCTAAAAATCAGTCACAAATTGCATCATTAGAACCTTAAATCAAAAACTGTATTTGATATCAGCACCTTGTGTCTCTTCTTCAACCTTTAAACATACATGCAGAATATGTGAAGGAAATGGGACCAATATTGCGTAATGGAGGGCATTTTAAAGTGGCAAAAACACAAGCATCAAGATATAAGAAGATAAACCATTAAAGTGTCACGTGCCATTTACACAACTCTGTAAATTTTCATTGAACGTCACCTTTGGGCACTTAAAATGACTAAACAGGAAACAACGCACTTGGATCCCGATGCCGCAATGTTTGAAGATAATATTACAAAATGACAAAAATCTTTTTCTCACTTTATTTACTTAAAAAACTTTTGCATAACAACATAGTTCTCTTTTATTTACGTTAACAGTCTACAGTCCTTCGTGATGCTACAACTCACAACTGTTTTCTTCTCGTAACCTTGACTTAGTCTTTTCTGTCTTTCTTCACTCTCTCTGCCTCTCAAACACTAACTTTCACGATACGATCACGCAAAAATCATGCTTTCGACGTGACGGCTCTCTTACGACACATACACACACGCACAAACGCATATGCACACACACACACACACACACACACACACACACACACACACACACACACACACACACACACACAGGAAAACCCAAAACGATCTCGCTGCCGAGACCTCGCCTCCTTATATAACGGGGATGACGTAACCCTTTCTCCAACTTCTACAAGTACGCCGGCTGCCTGACAGCTCTCGAATGATCTGGAAAACTCCTTTTGGTCCTGCTGCTCTGATTATTTTCACGTGTTTCTCGCATGGGGCAGCCTGACCTTGAGCACCTTTGATACATGCATCACCATTGGCGTGTGCCAGCCCAACCACGACCGTCCTTTGTTGTGCACTACGACCGGCGTCACAATAATTTCTGTTTTAAACGCGTAATTCAGCCCTTGTCGAAAAGCAGGTGTTTGGTACTCTTAAGCTGGCTTCAAAAATAGTGTTTGAGTAACAAGAAGAGTTCCATGAGCACTTACATTAAACGTCACAATTTGAGACCGTACTCAATAATATTTATTAATAAATTAAGAAAATACCTTCATAACAAATAGTAACGTAGCGTAATAATGACAATAATAGGAAAGGGACTATTTACCCTCAGTAACCATACATGTTATGTCTCCAGCGTCTAATACTTTTTACTTAAACCTTCATGCAATATTTTGTGCACCAATTGGAACTCGAAAATACAGAAGATGGGAGGTAATTGCTAACGCAAGCCGGGTCAACCATTAGCGAAGTCCAAGGTATGTGTTCTACCGGCTATCCTGAATTCCGTGCGAGGTCCCCAAGACCGCTTGAGTTCCGTGCGGGGTACTTGGAAGTTTATCAGTCACTTTCACTGTCCATTTTTCTTTGCACCCTATGAGCTATACCCAGGAGGCACCACGAGGGGATCGACTGCATAGCCTCCTATACATCATTACTTTATTTATTTTTTGTTTTCAACCTTTTTTTTTTTTTTTGTTTTTGTTTTTTTTTGTTTTGTTTTTTGTTTTTTGTCCTTTGCTTTATGTTAATACTTAATATTACCATGTTTATAAACTTTAAATCTGGTTTTAACCTTATCATACAGTTATTTTAGCAATAATTCTTGTTTTGTTAGTTTGTCATTAGTATTAACATTTTTGAGAGAAACTTGAATGAAACTGATTTTAAGAATCCTATACGCGTGTTTTGACTATTTTGATATATCTATTTTCTCAGGGAACTTCCCTCTATAAGAGTTCATTTGTGCCTTTAATGGTTTGTTGAACACACACATACACACAAACACACACACTCACACAAACACACACCTACACGCACACGAACACACACACACTCACACACACAGCAACACACAGTTGTTTAGGCGGTGGCCTACTGATTCCAAGGTCGCGGGTTCAAATATGGTCCAGGGAATGGTTTTAAGTGCACTTGACAACGCGAGTTCCATAGATTTACTGGCATGTAGGATAACTCCTGCAGGACGAAATTCCGGCACACCGGCGACTCTAATGTGATCCTGGCAATTGACAGCGTCGTCAAACAGCAAAATCTATTTACCACCCCTTTCTCTCTTTCTGCTCTCCCCTGCGTCAGCCTCTCCATCTCTCTCTCTCACTTTCCTTGCGTTTCTCTTTCTCTACTATATCTCCATATCTAACATATCTGCCATTATGTCTAGTCGGAATCTTCTACTCTTCTCCCTCTATCACCCTCTATGCAACCTACATTTAATGAGATGTTGATAGCAATGACAAAATTGTTTTTTATGGGATAAATGAAAGTTGTAACATAGCTAAAGAATGGATAGGACAATAGGCTATGTTCCTTCTTAATGTTTCCCAAGTGATGGAAAATATATTGTTTCCCTTGGTAAGCGGATAAAGTGTGTAAATAAGTGCAGTTAAAAATCGTATGTATAACATTCACATAACTTTCTCTATTCATTCTTCTAGTCACACATCTTAATAAAACTTATTTTATCTACTTTACGTTTGCCAATATAAACGTTTGTAGAAGTGCTTTTATTATATTTCTTATAGGTACAGTGGAAACAGTGCAACATGTGCAGTAAACCCAAATACTTTGAGAGCGGTTGCTAAATAACGACTTAATAATTCAGCTTTCTTTGCTTGACCAGCCAAAAAAAAAAAAAAAAAAAAAAAAAAAAAAAAAAAAAAAAAAAAAAAAAAAAAAAATCTGATGTGTTGCATTCACATGACTTTCACGACTCGTGTACTAACCATTCTTACAAATTCCTATTCCTATAACTTCTTCGTGTTAGTTGAGATAAACATTGGTACAAATTATCTTATTGCTTATTTCCTTGTAGGTGCAGGGGGAATATTAGAATACAGTAGGCTTTGAGTGTTAGTCAAATCTGTTAAAGATTTGAGAACCCGTTCTCTTTGCACCTTAACATAAAAGAATCAACAACAATGTTCCATTCTACGAAAGTTTTGTTTTCCGGAACTGACACAAATAACAAGGAATATCTCCATAATGATTCACTCTGCAAAACCATTTATTCAGACACAAATTGTGTGTTTTAGCGAGATCTACATTTTTTGTATACTAAGATTTTGTCTATCTCTTACGTTTTATGAGTTATTCAGAAGTCATCCAGAGTAAACACGACTACATAGGCTATAGCCAGAAAATTCAAAATATACATTTCATTTGTCATCAAAATATCTCAAACATATGGCATTTTAATGAAAATCGTTAGAGCCATTTTCAAGAAAATCAAAATTTTCGATAAATGTTCCATGTAAAGGGTAGTTTAGGGTAGGACTATATTCTTCAAAATCTTCGTGTCGCATCCTTGAAAGACATTAAACCTAAATACCAACTTTGGTGTTAAACCGACTTTTCGCTTTTGAGTTACACTGTTCACAGAAATGTACTTCAGGAAGGAAGCGCTATTGAGAAAACTAATACAAATAGCTCAGAAATTGAAACACACAAGACAGAAGCAAAACTAAAAAGAACACAACCATCCGGTAGCCCGCACTTCAGTTGAAGATGACCATGACAATTCACGCTCTGATGCAACTATTGAGGAGCAGTCAGACAAAAAGGAAAGTAGTAAGCTTTCTAATCATGTTAACAAGAGAACAAAACCTATTGACTAGAGAGGTTAAATACTTAAAACTTTAACCCCACTTAAGCAAAATAAACAGTTTTAAAACACAATTTGAGTATTTTAAACTGCCTGTGCTGAATAATAATCCTGACATCATATGTCTACAAGAAACAAATTTTAAAAATAATGAACTGGTTAAACTTAAATCCTATGAGTGTTACCACAAGAACAGACTAAAACCTGGATGTGTTAGTGGGGGTGGAGCCACTTACATTAAGAAATCATTACTGAGTAAAGAAATTAAATTAAATACCAATCTAGAAGCTGTAGCAGTAACTCTTACTTATGTAAAAGAAATAACTGTGTAATATGTATATACCAAACAATGTTGGTATGTGTTTAAATAGTCTTAGAGATCTTTTAAACCTACTGCCTAAGTCATTTACACTCTTAGGAGACTATAATGGCCACAGCAGAATCTGGGGAAGTAGATCAACCAATACTAGAAGAAGTATTATAAACAATGTCATAGAGCAAAATAATTTTACATTGCTGAACTCAGGTGACCCAACCTACTATAATCTAGCCCACAATTCACTCAGCTCCATTGATCTGACCATATGTACTTCAGATATTGCCCATTTATTTCAATGGAAAGCTTTAAACCAGTTCTATGGAAGTGATCATTTCCCAATTACTATTCTTCCAACATAGATACCATGCCTAAATTCAAATACAGTAAAGGTGGCTGCAAGACATTTCAAGAATACCTAAAACAAAACATAGGGAACTTAATACCAGCATGGGAGTTTCATAAGACAACATTTGACTCTATAGTAGACAAATTTTCAAACTTAATAAACAGAGCTGCAGATATTAGCATTCCAAAAACAAACCAAGTGTACATAGAAAAAGTGTCCTTTGGTGGAATGAACCCTGTAAAAATGCAATTAAGAATAAAAATGCTGCATTTAACATTTACAGAAAACACCCCACTCAAGAAAATAGATTCAATTTCCTAAAACTAAGAGCTGCAGCAAGAAAACAAATCAAACGTGATTCTTGGTTACATTTCATCTGCAGCTTAAATTCTCATTCCACTGCAACTAAAGTATGAAATGGAATCCGGAGAATCAGAGGAATGAATTGTCAAAAGGGAATTAAACTACTAAAAAGCATGAGGAGAATACGGTCTTCAAGAAATGCAAACTAGGTGTTCAAATGATTTCATTAGAATAAAAATGTAGAAAACACTTGATGTAAATATCATATTCAATGAAGACTCTGGCCAAGATATTAATAACATTTTAAGTATGGAAGAACTAACAAGGTCATTAAACAAAGGTATAAGCCATAGTGCAGGACCTGATAACATTATATATGAATTACTGAAACATCTTCCTTCGAGAACTTTAGATTATCTTCTACATATATTTAACAATATATGGATTCACAAAGTGTTTCCAGATCAATGGCGGAGAGCTACCATTATACCTATACAGAGAGCTGGCAAAGATATACTAATCCTGAAAGTTATCGACCCATATCCTTGACCAGCACATCATGTAAATATATGGAAAGAGTACTAAATGATCGCTTAAGATGGAGGCTAGAACACACAGGATTCTTCTCCAAGATGCAAAGTGGTTTTCGTGCTTTTCATTCTACCTTGGATAATCTTATATTTTTAGAATCTGAAATGTGGCAAACCTTTGTTAACTTTCAAAATTTAACCATGGTTAGCCTTGACATAGAAAAAGCTTATGAAACTATTTGGAAGGACAATGTAATACAAGTGCTTATGGACAACAACATTAAAGGAAATGTGCTAGCTTTCATATACAACTTTCTACAACAAAGAACTATACAAGTAAAGAAAAATTGCGTTATTTCTAAAACAGCAACAACACAAAATGGAATTCCTCAAGGAGCTGTAATTAGCATAACTATATTTCTTCTAGCAATCAGTGGGATATTAGACAACATACCCGCCCCAGTAAGAGGATGTTCATTTGCAGATGATCTGACATTAATTTGTAGAGGAAGTGACCTATCACTCAACAATAAATTAATGCAATCTGCTCTAGACCAGACTGAAATTTGGATTCACAAAGCAGGATTTAAGCTCTACAACTCAGAATCTACTGGCACCAATTTCAGCAAAGGAAAACATTCAGACAGACAACCAAAATTATACATAGCTGGGGAGAAGCTCAAAATTGTGAAGACACTTACTTTATTGGGATTCACATTTGACAATAAGCTAACATGAATCCCTCATCTTATAAACCTGAGAAATAACTGTTTGCAATAACTAAATGTTTTGAGAGCTTGTCATCTAACAACTGGGGTGCAGGCTATACGGTGCTTATGAAAACATACCAGACTGTAGTAAGAGTCAAACTTGATTATGGAGCTATAGTTCATAATTCTGCATCTCCAGCTGCTCTCAAAATGTTGGATACCATTCAAAGTTCTGCTCTGAGAATAGCGACCAGTGCATTCCATAACAGTCAAATTAAGAAATTACAGATTGAGACAAATGAATTACCTTTAAACAACAGAAGAAAACAGTTAAGTCTGCGTTATGCACTTAAGGTAGCAGCAAACAGAAATTTACCAACATTCACATGCCTTTTTTCCAACAGATATTTTGATAAATATCTTGAAAACAGAGTTCATAAATTACATACATACCAATATACATTGAGGGATCCAAAACCAGTACAGGCAGTGGACGTGCAGTAGTGAACCAAGATAAAGTTCTAATATTTACGCTTCCCAACTTGTGTTCTGTTTTTACCTTTGAATTATCTTATATATTTAAACCAGCAATTCTTGTATATATATATATTCTGCAAAACTTTGAAACGGTTCTAACGATTTCGATCAAATTTTGTATTCAGACAGGACTTTGCTTATTAAGTTTATCTATATAGCCGTTTTCCTGAAAAAAAATGCGATTTTACGCATAACAGTCACAATTACTCTAAAAAATTAATCGAAACCTTATTTTGGCCATAATTTCTCTGTTAATGGGCAAATTTCAACAAACTAGCAAGGATATTAAGGTCTCGTCAAGAGCTTTCAGAAAACCTAAACGGAGTTGACTTAGGTATCTTAGTCTACGCGTAACAGTCACAATTAGTCGAAACCTTATGTTGGCCATTCATTTCTCTGTTAATGGACAAATTTCAACAAACAAGCCAGTATCTTCTCCGAAAAAAGCACCATTAAAAAAAAAAAAAAAATGCCGAGAGAAGCTCGGTCGCCCGGGTACTATGCAGTTAAACAAGCATTGCTAAATATTGAAAACATGGAACACCAAAAGTTCATTATTCTTTCTGACTCCTTAAGTACCATAAAAGCAATATGTGATACATGGACAACCGATATACTGATTTAGGACATTCAGATACTGCGCCATTCACTAAAAATGAAAGGAAAACAAATTGTTCTCCAATGGACACCTTCTCATTGTGGTATAACTGGCAGCGAAAACACAGATGTTGCAGCAAAGAAGAGCATACAAAGCCCAACCACCAAAAATTACATTCCAACTCCGCACAGAGATTTTATTCCACTCATAAATAAAAAAATAAAGCAACTCTGGATCACACAATGTAGTGGAGTTACACTTGAACACATGAACTCTGTGTATAAGCTACAAAGAAGACATCAAATTTTACTGACAAGATTGAGAATTGGACACACCAAGTTAACCCACTCATTTCTACGAGCTTTCGAAAGAAGAACCGCCACTTGAATGTCAACACTGTCAACAGCCCTTAACCATCAAGCACATCTGTACAGAATGCCCAACATACGAACGAAAAGAAGAGAATTCTATATAACTGCTCATGTACCAGCAGTATTCAATAGCCCAACAATGATTCACTCTGCCCTTAGATTTCCATACTCAACATCATTACATAACAAACTGTAACTTAAACTATAAGACTCACTCTGTAACAAGTTAAAATTAGCAACTGTTATTAATATAAAATTGTAATATATTACATTGTATACCTTTTTCTGTAATGTACACTGGGTATGTACTGATGTCATCACTTTGAATTACATCCAATCCCCAGATTTTTCTTTAATGTGAATATTATGCTGTAATGCTTGTATACACATCCTGCATTGCACAGTGCTTATATTGTGATGTGTCTGTATTACTATGTATTGTATCGAATTTCTTGATTCTGGTTTAATGTGAATCTTTGTTGCTCTGAGATATATTATGTTATCATGTGTGTCGCAGAAAAACCACTAGTAGTTAAGCGACAATAAATAAATATTATAAAAAAATTGGTATTTGGATCAAAACTGCTAGTTATGTTTCAGAAATTCAAATTTTTAAGTGTTCCATATAAAGCATATTTTTGGGTGAGGGGATTTTCTTGAAAATCTTAATATCGCATATCTGGAAGATGCTAAATGTATATTCCAAGTTTGGTTTTTAACTTCCCTTTCGTTTTTTGAGTTAACAGTTAGAGACTTTTTTCTAAAAATTATTTTTTTCCCTTTCCACCAGGTACATACCTACTAGTAGTAAAGGTATGATATTCTGCCTAAAATTTTGATATCAAAATTAATATATATATATATATATATATATATATATATATATATATATATATATATATATATACACACACACACACACCACCTTTTGTGGTCATTTGAAACCGAAAAAAGTATTTTTAGAAAAAGGTGTGTGCGTGTGTGTGTGTGTGTTTGTTTGTGTGTGTGTGTGTGTGTGTGTGTGTGTGTGTGTGTGTGTGTGTGTGTGTGTGTGTGTGTGTGTGTGTGTGTGTGTGAACAGCGTAGCTCAAAAACAAAAAGTCGTTTTTATGGAACCTATAGTCCTAGTCTACGGGAGGCAACTTAACATTTGAGTTTGGTACTTGAAATAAAATCATAAAACTGTACTTTATGTAGCTATTCAACTAAAATATATGTAGGTTAATACAGTTGAGCGGGTGCATAGGCTGGCCGAGCGGTTAGCGCGCTCGCCTACCACCTAGGCGACCCGGGTTCGATCCCAGGGACCCGCATGTGGTATTCGTGGTGGACGAAGCGGCGTCAGGGCGGGTTTTCTCCGGGTGCTCCGGTTTCCCCCGCCATCTCATTCCACCGGTGCTCCATCTTCATTCCATGTATCATCAGTGTCACCGCCTGCGGAGCCGTAGTAGTAAAAGTGGGCGTTAAACACTACAACAACAACGGGTGCATAGGCGAAGATTTGATATTAACGTCCTTTCTCGTAACAACATTCGAAGTGGTACAATCGCATCCAAGCGACGGGTTGTCTCTTATAAAGGAAAGAGCATCGGACAAGTACGTAGGTACATGGGAATGTGAAGTCAAAACGGCCTTGGCGCTTAGTCCTAAAAACATCTGTGTGGCGGGTGAGTTGAGAACTAGCAATTCCAACAATAACAGTGTGAAAGGTGTTAAGAACAGTTCCAGCGTTACCTGTAGACCTACCTGATATTAAACGGAGGATTATTGCTGCAGTAGGACTATTTATACCAAAATGGTAACGTCAGTATGACAAGAAATGAACTACCGTCTACCGTGTCACAAATGGTTTCCATATTCAACACCTGTGATTTTTATTGTGGTAACTTCCACAGGTTCTCTTCAAGAGAAGTTATGATTCAATATTATGTGGTAAGCCGTAGAGAAAATATAAAAGCTTTAAATTATGTAGATATTTTTATACATTATTTCTCTCCCTCCTTCCTCTTCTTAATCTGAAGTGCTTATGTCATAGTGATAACAAGTAAGATTGCAGACCAACTGAGAGCTTCTACTTCCTTTTTTCACTAGCTCTCGCAAAGCATTTGTGACATCATATTACATATAACATAGTTATATCGACATACATTTTAGTAGTCTCAGCAAACAAACCGAAATATTAACCAATTAAGTATCTAGTATGAGTGGCGGGAACTATAAACAAAGATATGAAAAAAAGGTTTCGTATAAATTGTTGACTAGCTATAAAAATAAATCTAAGAAGGCAATTGTTTTATTTATTTTTTATTAGGGGTTATTAATAGAAATTAACTAAATAGTCTTATAATCGAACTAACAATGTATACCGTGTTGCTCAATTATATTAATAATAATAGTAACATTAGTAATGGGAATAATAATAATAATAATAATAATAATAATAATAATAATAATAATAATAATAATAATAATAATAATAATAATAATAATAATAATAATAATAATAATAATAATAATAATAATAATAATAATAATAATAATAGTAATAATAATAATAATAATAATAATAATAATAATAATAATAATAATAATAATAATAATAATAATAATAATAATAATTTATAATATATATTAATAATGTAAAAGGAAGAAAAAGAACAAATATTTTGAAACTGTTTTATTTCTATTAAAAGTTCCTGAAAACTAGTTTTCATTGCATTTTTTACTCCCTTTTATAACATGAATTTTACTTTCTTTTGTTCTTTTGTCCCCATAAGGCTGGATCACAAATTACGTCATGTTTCAGAGGATTTTAAAGCGTGTTTTCTTTTTATCAATCTCACGTCTGAAGTTTTGCATAGAACGCTGTTCTCTACCTAGCATAGGTAGGTATATTACAGTTTTAATTTACTAATACGTAGAGTATACATGAAAATAAATAAACATTGTTAGAGAAAGTCCTGTTGATGCACATAGAATGTTTCAATTTTCAATATAATGTCATCCAAAAAATAAAGTCTCTCAACGTAATATGCAACATTGGTGCGATAAAATTGTCGTGTAAGCACAAAGTTACATTAATATAAGGAGCGATAATGAAAACTGGGTTGACAAAGTAGAGCAGTGCTAGCGCAGACAAAGAAGCCCTTGCAGTTCTGCGAAGGACAGGAAAATAATGAAAGATATTAAAGGCTAATGGAAGGCCAATTTTTACTGCTCCTCTGGCAAAGTGCTTGTAGCTGGAGCTCGATATTGGAGAGACCCTGAAACCTCTCGGTGCTTGCATGCAGAACATTGATAGCTGTGAGCACCCGCTACATATAGAAAATGTAACGCAACAGAAATTAACTGCACCAGTTCCTTTTCTGCTCTGCTGGCTTCGAGAAACTACTTGGGAAGAGAAACACAAAAAGTTGCCATTTAGGACAGCAATTGGCGATATAAGCGAGAAAAATGCCTTTTCCTCTTTCCCGAACCTGGAACTTAAACGGGGAGAGAGAGAACGTGAAACCTATTCACTTTATAGGCATTCAAAGCAGTTGCGCACAGCAAAAGCTTATTATAAGGATTTAACTAGTAGTTTCAGCAACGACTAGCATAAAAATCTGGCAAGGGGTACGTGAGTGCGTACCGATTTCCCTTCATTATTTTCTCGGGACCTACATTAATAGCTAGAGGAAGCATTGTATTCCAATCAAACATTTCACTGAAGACACATTATTATTATTATTATTATTATTATTATTATTATTATTATTATTATTATTATTATTATTATTATTATTATTATTATTATTATTATTATTATTATTATTATTATTATTATTATTATTATTATTATTATTATTATTATTATTATTATTATTATTATTATTATTATTATTATTATTATTATTATTATTATTATTATTATATTATTAATTATTATTAATATAATAATAATAATAATAATAATAATAATAATAATAATAATAATAATAATAATAATAATGATAATGATAATGGTGGTGGTGGTGGTGGTGGTGGTGGTGGTGGTGGTGGTGGTGGTGGTGGTGGTGGTGGTGGTGGTGGTGGTGGTGGTGGTGGTGGTGGTGGTGGTGGTGGTGGTGGTGGTGGTGGTGGTGGTGGTGGTGGTGGTGGTGGTGGTGGTGGTGGTGGTGGTGGTGGTGGTGGTGGTGGTGGTGGTGGTGGTGGTGGTGGTGGTG